>QRDG01000502.1:543086-821905 GCA_012064385.1 Puccinellia tenuiflora | reverse complement strand
TTCCGGTGAAATTCCGGCGGCCAGATCTAGATCTAGATCTGGCCGCCGTTTTTTTTGAAATTCAAAAAAAATTATGTGGCGCACCAAGGTGGGATGCGCCACTAAAATATTTCTGTGGCGCACGGTGCTGGGATGCGCCACATAATTTGGCATTTCTGTGGCGCACCACCGGCGTGCGCCACAGAAATATTTTAGTGGCGAGGATTTAGTGGCGCATCCACTATTTCCAGGGATGTGCCACAGAAAGGGTGAAAAGGTGCGCCACTGGTAGCCTGTTTCTAGTAGTGCCGCTAAAGGGGAGGGAGGATAGCAAGAAGCCGCCACCTATTGGCTTCAAACCGGGCCGAACGTGCGGCGGAACCCAATGTTCCACCGGCCCAGCTGAGTCGCATCTGCAACCAAGATGGATGGGTCAGAGCAGATCGCAAAAAGTTCCGGGAACCCATACCGGAGTGGTTGACCACCCAGCCATGAATCCAGCCAGAAGAGGGTGCCTCTTCCGTCGCCTACGGAAAAAGCAGCCCCCAGCCGAATCTCATGCTTGATAGTCTGGATGGATCGCCAGAATTGAGATCCATCCTTCCTTCACAGGCCATGAGAGGGCTATCCCTCAGGTACTTGGCCTTCACAAGTTGGAGCCAAAGACCCCCATCATCCCTAAGGATCCTCCAGACCCATTTCAGCATCAATGCCTTATTCATCTGCCGGGATGCCAAAATACCTATGCCCCCAAGATCCTTGGGGGCGCAAATATCTGCCCATTTCACCATGTGGTACTGTGTCTACCGTTAGCCGCTTGCCAGAAGAAGCGGGAGAGCTCCTTATCGAAGCTAGCATGTACTCCCTCTGGCAGATGTAAAGCCCCATCGTGTACATGGGAAGACTCGATAGGCAGGAGTCAATAAGGATGGTTTTACTCCCCTTGGAAGTAAACCTCCCTGCCACGGCTCAGATTTTTTCTTGACCGCTCAACTAGCGGGTCAAGGTCCCTAATAAGGATCCGTGAGTCTCTGATTGGCATTCCCAAGTAGGAAAGGAATGTGGACAACCTACAATTGAGGTTGTCCGCAATCCGCCTTTGTTCCTCCGGGGAGTACCCCAGAATCACGACCTCGCTTTTATCGAAATTGATCTTGAGGCCTGACATGGCCTCAAAGCAGAGGAGTAGGAACTTGAGATTAATGATATCCAGTTCCGATCCTTCCACCATGATCATGGTATCATCCGCGTACTGGAGGTGCGTCACACCACCCCTGGGACGAGGTGTCCAACCACACCGGAGAGGTGGCCGGCGGCCTTAGCTCTCTCTAAGACCTCCGCCAGGGCGTCAACTGACGAGTTGACAACAGGGGAGATACAGGATCCCCCTGTCTGACTCCGCAGGTCGACCTAAAATAGGGACCCACTTCCCCATTTATATTAATGGCGGTGTTGCCACTCATAACAAGCTGCATAATCCACCGGATCATCCGGTCGTCTACCCCTCTCCGTTGTAGCACTAGCCGAAGAAAGGCCCAGTCTAGGCGGTCGTATGCCTTTTGGAAGTCCAGCTTTAGGAACACGCCCTTCTGTTGGCGTGTCCTGACCTCATGAACGATCTCATGAAGTGCCAGAATACCGTCATGGATATGCCGCCCCTTAAGGAAGGCGAACTGGTAAGGGTGTGTGAGGCGTTCCAGAATCGGAGCCAACCTCGAAGCACACACCTTCGAGAAGATCCTATGGATGACATTGAGAACCGTAATCGGTCTAAATTGGCGTATGTCCGTGGCCCCCACTACCTTGGGGACCAGGGTCACCACGCCAAAGTTAAGGCGAGACATAACCAACGTTCCAAAATAGAATTCTTGGAACATAGGCATGATCACCGCCTTGATATTCTCCCAAAACTTTTGGAAGAAAATGACCGGAAGACCATCCGGCCCAGGAGCCGAATTAGTCCTCATCTCCATAATAGCACGGCCGACCTCTTCCGAGAGGAATGGGAGGGTGAGCTCCGCATTCTCCTCCTCAGAGACCCTAGCCCTCGCTGGCCAGAAGTCAGCAGAGAGCGTCACCCCTGAGCGGGGCGCCGCCGTGAAGAGCTCCTTATAGAAGGAGTAAATGTGAGAGGATATCTCTCCTGGCGCCTCCAGGAGGCGATCCCCCTCCATAGACAGGGAATAGAGCACTTCCGACGTCGCCCATTGGCTATCGCGTGGAAGTAAGCCGTATTCGCTTCTCCTTCAAGGATCCAGTTCTGGCGACTCCGTTGACGCCAGAAGGCCTCCTCGCCCTTATAAATCCTCATAAGGGAATCCTCAAGGGCATAACGCTGCATCCATTCCTCAGCGGTGAGGACAATCGAATCCGCCGCTAGATCGAGAGTCTGGATGTCTCTAAGAGAGAGGATTTCTCTGTCTAAGCTCGGCCCCGAGGTTGGCCCCCCAAACCCTCATGAATTGGCGTGCCATCAAGGCACAGTGGTGCCACCACATCTACCGCGTTGAATACGCGGGGGTGGATGTGCTGCCGCCACTCCCCACTTAAGTCGAACCGCCTCCACAAACCCTGGCTGATCAAGCCAAAAGTTCTCAAAGTGGAAGCGATTCAACTTTGGTGGCTGAGCTCCCCCTGTCGAGAGCAGGAGAGGAGAGTGATCCGACCCCAATCCTAGTAAGTGCACGTAAGGATCAGAGAGGGAAGGCGACCTCCCAGTCCACGGATACAAAAACCCGGTCCAGCACACTCTAGACCGGGTCCACCCTGTTATTAGTCCAGGTGTATCTCGCTCCCACCCGCCTGATCTCTCTAAGAGCGAGATCCGCAATGCAGTCATTAAACATCCTAATGCGCTGGAGGTCCACATTTGCGAACTCTTGTCCGCTCCACCTTCGCCTTGAGCTCGGCAAGGAAAGTCGCCGACCTCCTATGATCCGCGGGACCATAGACAATGATGACCTCCCACTGCAGGGCGGTCCGTCTATGGGTAAGTAACATACTCACAAAGAATTCCCCGCGGTCCATGTCCTCAACCTCGAAGGTGTCCTCCTTCACCCCAAGGAGGATACCACCCGAGTGACCATTAGCAGGGAGCCATTGCCACACAAACTTGTGTGTACTCAGCCCCTGCAGTTCATGGATCGAGAAGTCTGTTTAATCGTTTCTTGGATGCCAACAATATCCACATCTTCATCTCTTATGTATTTGATCAACTGGTATCGCCGGCCGTCCTGCCCGAACCCCCTCATGTTCCAATCAAGTAACCTAATGGGTATACTCATTTGGAGACATGTTCAGGGTTAGTTCCCTTACGGGGGACCGATCGGGCCCTACTAGAGGTCGAGGGACGGGACGGTACCTTAGGCGGCCGCCCACGCATCCCCCGCACCTGAGGGACACGCTAGGGATAGCCACCCCGGTAGTCACACTACTAGTACCACTGGCGGGCTCTGGTTACCGCCTGTACCGGAGTCGCAGCCTCCGGGGGCACTTCCCTCGCAAGCTCCGCCTGAGCTCGCGAGAGCAGCAAGGGCCCCCTCGTAAATCTCCTTAGGTTGGCGACACACCAAATAGCTCGAGATCCAGGATACAACCACAAATACGAAGATCTGGGAATAGAATTCAGAGTTCAGGGGAGGAAGAGAGAGGTAGCAGGTAGGAGAAGGAGCATTCGCTCATACAATTCATCATCGATAACCCTAACTCACTCGACTCCACCTAACATAATGGCCTCTCCCGGTACGCTGGACACATCCATGTTTGGACCGGACTTGATCCGATGGGCTTCCACGTTGATGCGGTCCACTTGGTCGACCTGGGCTGGACCGAGTGTGTGGCATGGACCCAGTACATGACATTCCCCCTGTCTTGAATTTCTGCTTGACCCCAAGCAGACGGAATCTCGTAGGCATCCATTACTTTGTTCTTATTCTCCAAGGTCGCCCAGGAATAATGCACTGAAGACCACTGAATGTACTTGAAATCAGAATAGCGAGAGAGCAGGTCTGAACATCCCTCGAAGAGTCCCAAGGTCTTTATCATAGGCGACTTGTTTTCAGTCCAATGCAGAGAGACTTGTTTCAGTCCAATGCAGAGAGAAGCTGCAAAGGATTTTCTGTAAATGCCCCCTGGGTCCCATGTCTTCCAGTCACTATTGACGAACTGAAATTCATGACGAAGGCACATAGTTCTCACCAATATGAACATAATACTGGAAGTAATAGAATCCCAACCGATGCTTTCAATCAAACTATTGCCATTGAGCTTGATCCATGGATGCAGAAGCATTGTGTCAGCCATAGCAATCTGATTCACAACCTGTGCATCATATTTCATATAGAGGAACGCATGTGTCCAGGCCTTTACTTCCACTGCAATTTGATGTCTCCCACCGATGAGGTTCTCAAGTTGCACAAGGGATAGTATGATACGGTGGTGGGTTTGTGTAGTATATGAAGCCAATAATTTCAGGTGATCAAAATTCATGAACTGCTGCACCACAAATCCCCTACATGCTGATGGGTGAACTTCAAGAGTATTACCAGGATAACAGGGAACTCCCATGAAACACTCAATGCATGGCATTATCCTGTAGTGTTTCTTTTGCAACCGACTGAATGCTATGACAAAGAGTACCAGCTTGTAGCTTCTGGGGCAACTGAAAGGCAGACGTGATAGAAAAAGTCCTAAGCATCTTAAGCTTGTGATACCTAATCAGAATAATGTTGCGAAAACCATATCTTGAAGAAAGTATATCAGGAGGAGATAACACCAATTCCACTAAACAAATGAGGCTCAATATAGAGATCCAGTTAGATGTACGTGCTGACTGCTCCCAAAATTCAGCTACAGAATTCTTTCTCACGAAACCAAACTGCCCATAACACATATGGCAGAGCTGAGGACCAGAAAAGCATGTTTCCCACAATACTAGTATAGCGCAGAAGCCTTGAGGACAGAGAGCTGTAGTAGCAGAACCATGAAGATGATAGCAGAGCCAAGCAGCCATATTATTCCAAGTATCAGCACCAAACAAAAAGAAACCAACTTCACCGTGAGCGGAATGGAACAATTGATATGACAGGGGGCACTATACTGTCTAGGTGAAAAGACCATGCAATTATCCATGGAAAGTCAGCAAAGTAACTTCTCAAGTTGGGGCAGATACGTGAGACATCACATGACTGTCCAGTGAGCTGTACGGAGACCCTTGCACAAATGTGTGACTCTTGCTTGAGCATTAAGCAGCGAAGCATACCAATCAGCTTGTAGTGACTAGCAACTAGAAGTCCATGAGAGATTGCATTTGGCTTCATAATTTCAACATATTGGAGGCATGCAACTATCATAGCAAAGTAGGAACCCATAACAGGAACTCGCTCAACCGAGATTGCTAAACTCACCTAACTCATACCTTGGTTGTGAGGTTCTATAGCAGCGGCAGAACCATGTATGCAAACCAGGATTCCAAGGAAAGCTCAACAAAACATAGGTAGAATAAACATGCAGCTCTACCCATAAGATGGTGAATCCATTTATCTCAGATTTTTGTTTCAGACACGGCTCAAGGGAACAAAAGTATGTACTAGTAGGAAAACCAATCTCCTTTGTACTAGCTAAAGTAGCCGGATATGTAGCATATTGCTTGCAAGAAGTATTCTGCCCAATGCCAGGAAGTAACGTTTCAGCCATTTGAATACATCGAAGTACCATCTGCATATCCTCTATCACAAGTTTCAGTGTTGTACCCTGAGATGTTTGTTGTGGCTTCAGTAAATTAGTTGCAGGCCAATAGCAGACAAAGGACGGCCATGGCATGGGCCGTTCTTGATCCTGCTCCCTTTGATGTACACTACAAGTCATATGCAGCTTAGACATGACTCCAATCAGCTGGGGTATCATAAAGGCCAACGGGGTCTTCTCCAGTTCTGGGATAGGCATGTGTGCATCCTCGCCAATCAGTGATGCCTCCATGACCTTGGAGACATCGTATTGTTCTGGCGCTGGTACATGCAGATCGGGTGGGCGCGGTGGCACCCGGATTGCAGCAACGAGCACACCTGCTGCTGGAATGGGCACACCGGTCCCGCCATCGACCCTCTGGAAGGTGCTAGCAGTCACCGTGCAGGACGCCGGTAGCACTGCATCCTTTTGCACAGGAGTGAAGATGATTGTGCTTGAGAGACCAGCACTGGCCAGGACGTCTTGGCATTCCGTCGAGCACCTGGCGGGCGTCGACATGGCGAGCTCGGGAACAACAGAGAGATGCAGCGGACAGTCCACCGCTGACTCTATGTTTGTCGGAGCTTCCTCGGGCGTTGCTGGTGGTGGTACTGGCGCAGTTGGCAGAAGGGTGGTGGTCGCTGCTGCCGTAGTTGTCGCCGGAGGTGGGGGGTGTACTGGCGCGGCGGGTGGTGATGTGGTTGATGGCGACGATGTCACTGCTGCGTCCTTGCCGTCCATCGGAGCAATTTTGGCGAGTGCTCGTTCCAGCTGAGCTTGGAGCTCGGCCCAGCTCGCCATGACCGTCTTCTCCTCGTCTGCTGCGGTGAGAACCGACGGAGAAGGGGCAGGTGATGCCTGGACGCAGACCGGGGCGGGGGTGGCACCAACAGTTGGCGCAGAGAAGGAGGCCGGGCGAGGAGCCGCCACCGAAGTTGGCGCCGGTGTTCGTGGCGCCTGCGCGGCCGTACGGGTAGCCGATGCGACCACTTGCTCTGGCGCAAATTGGATTTGCATCCAGCAGCAATTGTTGTAGATGCAGCAGCCCTGCAACTCCCGTCCAGCGCGAGTCGCCTGCGACATGGTGGGGAACGAGACGACCGCCGTCGTGCTCATACTCAACCGCACCGTCATCGCACCATACGGATGGAAGACTTGGTCAAGTAATTGCTCGCTCACCAAATACTTAAAATCATGTAAGGTGATATGAAGAAATCGGCTCAGATCCGAGGGACGGAGACCTTGAAAGCTTGACATGGCGTGGGTGGGTGGGGATTTTTTTGTGGGGATTTTTTTCTCGGATTATGGGGTAAGAATCCGAAGATCGATAGCTCTGATACCAAATGTTACGATCCTCGCTAGTGGCGACACACCAAATAGCTCGAGATCCAGGATACAACCACAGATACGAAGATCTGGGAATAGAATTCAGAGTTCAAGGGAGGAAGAGAGAGGTAGCAGGTAGGAGAAGGAGCATTCGCTCATACAATTCATCATCGATAACCCTAACTCACTCGACTCCACCTAACATAATGCCTCTCCCGGTACGCTGGACACATCCATGTTTGGACCGGACTTGATCCGATGGGCTTCCACGTTGATGCGGTCCACTTGGTCGACCTGGGCTGGACCGAGTGTGTGGCATGGACCCAGTACATGACACTGGTGCAGAGTAGAGCAACCAAGAACAAGACATGCATTAGCGCCATGACCATGGCATCAACAGCCAAGCATCCAATGGCAGCTGAAAGTTGTGCCGTTGGATCACACATTCACACACGAGAGGTCCAGATCAGCCCTCCAACAGTTCCATGTATTTTGCAATGAAACCCCGCTTCCTTCCACAGTTTACAAAGAAACAACAAAGGCTTAGAGTAGGGGCACAATTCAAACCATGTAGTGCGAGGAGTTTTTAGGTCTTCGTTTTAGAACATCGATAAAGAACAAGGATTTTTGTGCAAAATGATATTTTGTTTAGTGTATCTGCAGTGTTACTTTTGTCGATTTAACTGATTCCAAAATTATTTAACAATATAGTGGAAGCCGGACGCGCCAATTGCCTCTTTGGTTGAAGAGGCAATTGTCAAAGTGGGATTGGAGGAGCACCATTACAACGATCAACTTCAGCCATCCTCGGGTGTAGCACAACGCCAATGATGTCTCATCTGGACTCCCCAAATGAAAAATTACCAAAAACAGCACGGCTGGCAAGGGGAGCCACTGTCATTTTCTATGATGTTAGTTGTGTAGCAAACAACCTTTCAACCCGTCGTCGTCCAATCAAAAAGAGATCATCCTTTCACTACAAGCTTTCTTGCAGAAGAGTTCCACAAGGAACAAAACCATTTTTTTTGTAGAAACGAATGCAAACATAGCCCGAAAAAGGTACATATAAAATAAAGAGGTCGTCATCCCCAGATCCAATCTAGTGAGAGGACACGAAGCAGTCTTCCAGCCAGCACCGTCCAGGGGTTCCCTAATCTTTGTTGGCTACTCGTGCAACGACGGTAGGGTGGGAAACCCCGGGACATTGTTCCACGTGCGTTCAATACTATAAGGTTTTCTTGGCTATATTTTCCATTGTCCATGGCGCCTTCTACTTCGATGGTGGTGACGAATAAGGTTCCTCGATACCCTCCTTCGGTGTAGCGGCTCTCTCTTCTTTTGGTGTTGGATGTGGAGGCAATGTCTGAGTTGCCTGGATTTTTTTAAAGATTTGGACGGGTGCATTGTGTGTCTTGGCGGTGGTCTCTTGCTTCGTCCTTGTTGTTATTGTCGATGGAGGTCACACACGTCTTCATCATGTCCGCTCTTCTCCATGTCATTTTCTCCGGTTCGACTATTTGATCTTCTGATGGTGGCCACTAGCGTCTTCGGGTATACCCAATGTTGTGTCGCAACTAGAACTCTCCATTGGTGGCCATTAGGGACTTTAGGAATACCATTACAACTTCCTGATTGTTTTTGAGAAGTCACGCACGGGGGGGGGGGGGGGGGGGATCCCCACATGCATATTTTTTCTACAGCAAATTTACAAGATCACGCACGGCATGAGGAGAGGAACGAGCACCATAGGTCCGCGTGTTCCTTTTGATCCGGTCTCTTTCACTAATTCACCCAGAGAGTTCCATGGTGAGGGAGGTGGTCGATTGCCCTGAACACTTTAGCATTCCGAGCGTCCCAAATCTTCCAGCATATGGCAAGGGCAATGGAAGGCCAGATGTCAGAGGGGAGACCGCTCGACATCGGAGAGCACCACATGTCGGTGAACTATCCGAAGGAGGGGGTAATGCCAATCTTGTGCCAGACAGCGCAGGAGGCAACGCATGTGAAGAAGAGATGCTCTCGGTCCTCAACAGGGAGGCTGCAGCGAGGGCATGCAGCAGTGCCCAGAATCGTTTTCTTGTGCAGGTTGGCACGGGTGTTGAGCAAGTCGAAGTGCAGCAGCCATCCGAAGATTTTAATTTTCAGCGAGGTGAAGGAATCCCAGATGATGGCAAGCTGATCGTCCCGCAGCTGCAAGGAGAACGCTGCCACCCTTTAAGGAATCCCAGACTTCCTCATTGTGGATTCGTAGTTTTGCTAGCTCCTACGGTATTGAAGGATTCCATTTGCGACACCAAGCATTGTCTCATGACGCGACGTCGACGTGTGCACGGGAGGAAGATGGGCATGGCTTCTCCAAAGACCTGTTTAAAATTTCGGTTTTCTTTCGGTAAAGGTTTAAACACTATTAGTCCATGGCTTTTTTTTTGAGATAGAACACCCGATTCTATTAAAGACCTGGCTCAGCAGAAACGCTGGCCACCCTGACACGTACATCGTCAGGCAGAGATTCCGACCAGTGTAGTCTGGAATCCTGTCGGCTGGCACCATAAGCTGCTAAACAGTGTGCAAGCTTATTACATCCCCGTGGGGTAAAAGAGAAAGATACATGATTAAAATTTAACTGCAAAAGGAGGCATATGTCACGATATAATGCTCCTTCTGGTGCTAGGTCGAGATCTTTGCTCTGTAAGGCGCGCAGCAGGACCTGGGAGTCTAATTCCAGCTGAATGTTTATCATGCCCCAATCACTCGCTGCCTTAACAGCCTCTGCACAAGCATGCGCTTCTGCTTGGACGACAGTGTAAACATGTTGAATAACTCCTGCCCTCGATGCTCTGATTGTTCCCGTGTTGTCCCTCACAGCAAAGCCGCAGCCTCCCCTCTTCTGGCTTGCATGGAAAGCACCATCAATATTAATTTTAAGTACATCACCACTCGGTCCTGCCACATCTGACCCGGCTTCACAGCTTTCTCATTGGTCACCTTCCGATAGTATTGCAGAGATTCATCTGTCCATTTCCGGGCCTGTGCAACGATATGCTCCCATGGGTCTACAGATTCCTTTGCATTTAATTTGTTCCTCCTGCTCCGCCAACCCCACAGTAGAAGCCTGCAACTATTGTAGCAACATCACGCAGTCGGCATGTCTGAACTTCCCGTGTTGTAATGGTGCTGAAATCTAATTAGGTACTTTGTGAAATTGGGTTGTATTTTTAGGTTGCAGTCAGTAGCTGTATGATCTTGTTTCGACCGATGTTTGTGCTATCTGGAGATGCTGCTGATTACAAGATCTTATCGGGTTCATGTCTAGCCACCTTTTATTTTTTTGATAAAAGAGAGATCCCCTCTCCGATTTCTATTAATAGAAACCACGAGGTCTTTTGTTTTGTTTTCACAACAACAACAACAACAACAACAACAACAACAACAACAAAGCCTTTCAGTCCCAAACAAGTTGGGGTAGGCTAGAGTTGAAACCCATAAGATATCGAAACCAAGTCATGGTTCTGGCACGTGGATAGCTAACTTCCACGCACCCATGTCCATGGCTAGTTCTTTAGTGATGTTACAATCCTTCAGGTCTCTCTTAACGGACTCATCCCATGTCAAGTTTGGTCTACCACGACCCCTCTTAACATTCTCAGCCCGCTTTATCCTTCCAATATGCACCGCCGCTTCTAGATGCCTACGTTGTATATGTCCAAACCATCTTAGATGGTGTTGGACAAGCTTCTCTTCAATCGGTGCTACGCCAACTTACTATTAAATAAAGCCCAATGCTAATCTATGTACTCATAAATACATATACATGAACCAATCTTGTTCGCTTTCGGCGGGGAATTCAGGAATTCAGGCGCCTGAACGACGAACAGAACAATCAGTCGATCAGCGGGCGTCGCCGGGGGTGCTGCTGAACCCGATGTCATGGCCGCCCTTGCGGAGCGTGCTGGTGAGCGACGACGAGCTCATCGAGTCCGACGAGGAGTCGTCGGAGAGGTTCAACCCCAGCGCGTTGTAGTCGGACACGCTGTCCTGGAGGCTGAGCAGCAGCTGGTGGTTGGCGCTGAAGCTCATGGACGGCCGCATCGCCAGCACGAACGACGGGTCGGCCTCGCCGCTCAGTATCTGGACCACGCCGCGCATCCCCGGCCGTAGTACGGGCTCCGGGCTGGAGCAGGCGAGCCCGACCAGCAGCACCCTCCTCATTTCCCCCTCGTCGTACTCGCCTCCGAGCCGAGGGTCCATGGCGTCACTACAGAAAAAGACGGGTGAAAAATAAAAGAACAAAATAAAAGAAAGTAAAACAAAAGCATCCAGTTTTTTCCAGCTCCCCACATCACAGGAGGAAGGAACCCTCAACGTAGGAGGGGTAGAACACCATTTCTCTATTTCTTTTTCATACTCCTCCCTCAGTCAGCACAAAACGAAAAGCAGAGCCTTAAAGCTCATGATCAACAACACCAGGAAAAGTCTACCTATCTTCGTCTTCTCTTCATGCAGTGATCCTACGAATTCCAGGTCGTCGGCCTCTTGAAGCGTTGAAAATTTCACTTGCCACTCGTTCGAGTAACTTTGTTTCCCAGATTATTTCCTCGTTGTTTTCCTGTTTTGTCTGCAAAATCGCCCATGAATTAGTAAAGCAAGCAACCCTGTGTATAAGGACAAAGAGGTCATGAATTTTCTTCTTCTCAAAGAAAATTTCATTTCGAGCATCCATATCGTCCGAAGAACCGCCGCCGCACCAACTACAACTAATTTCTTTCTCTTTGCCAAAACTCCGCAGCCAATCCCCAAATAAATCCTTGACAAGGTCAGGTTTCTTAACAAAATATAAGTACATTGCAATATGCTCCAAATAAGCCGATCTACCGTCCCAACATCCCCGCAAAAATGACATTTTACAGAGCCTTTCCATCCGCTTCTCACTAGGTTATCCTTAGTGAGAATACTGTTTCACAATGTAAGCCACAAAAATATTTTAATTTTCTGTGGAATTTTGGCTTTCCACATGAATTTATGTGGATATCCAATGTCATTTATTATCATTACATTATATAAGGACTTGACTAAGAAAATTCCATTCGTAGTCAAAGTCCACGTAATTTGATCTTCTCCCTGACCTAGTAACATTGCATTACAGGTATTTTTTACACTGTTCCATGACTGCAAAGTGTCCCCCCATAAAGTTCGTCGGAAAGTTATTGAGTCCCATCCATTATTCAAAACATAAGCAACAGTAATATTTTTCTTTCTACAAACTTACCAACTTTATTTTAGCAATAAAGACAGAAGATGTTTTTAATACCCATAATTCCAGACCAAAATTGAGAGTCCCAAGGTCTGTGTCTAATAGCAGAGACACAACCATATGGCACATATTTCTTCCTAATTATATTTTGCCAAATTAAGTCCGGTTCCATTTTCTAATTTCCACAACCATTTAGCTAATAGAGCTTTATTCATAACATCAATGTTTAAGGGACCAAGCCCTCCCTGTTCTTTGGATTGGCACACCACCGACTATTTTACCAAGTGATATTTCTTTTTATCCTTATCTTCTTGCCACACAAGTTTAGATCTGTATAATTCTATTCTTTTCCGCACCCCAACATGTATTATGTAGAATGACATCATATAAATAGGCATACTGGTTAAGAAAGTTTGGACCAAAGTAGTCCTCCCCGCAGTATTCAGTAGTCTACCTTGCCAACCAGCACACTTACTTGCGACCTTATTTTCTACTTTGTTCCAGTCTTTATTTCTAATTCTCACTTTATTCACAGGAATACCCAAATATCTCATTGGCAAACACCCATTAGCACAAGTAAAAATTCATTTATATTGTTCACTTTTATCCACTACTTCCCCCAAAAGGAAAAGTTCGCTTTTGTGAAAATTTATCTTCAAATCAAACATCTGCTCAAATGCACACAGAATGAATTTGAGATTTTTGGCGCTTTCTAAATCATCAGGTAATAGAAACATTGTGTCATCAGCGTATTGTAACATGTTAATACCTTTTTCCATATACTCATCTAGAAGGCCAGGAATTAAACCATTATTCCTAGCATTCTCCATCACAATAGCTAAGGCATAGCTGCCAGAGCAAAAAGGAGACATGGAATGCCCCTGTCTCAAACCTTTATATGCCTAATAAAATTCATTTACCTTAATAGCAACATGTCCCCCTCTCATAGAATTCATGAGCCAATCAATCCATGCATCCGGGAAGCCTTTGAGTTGTAACATTTTACATACAAATGGCCATTTAATTTTATCGTATGCTTTTTCAAAATCAACCTTGAAAAGCACAACATTTTGTTTCCTGGCATGTATATCATTCAATGCTTCATGCAGAATCAAAACTCCCTCCATAATAAATCTACCCATAATAAACACCGTTTTCATAGAAGAAATAATTTCTGTTCTTTCCAGTCTCTTCATCAAGACTTTTGTAAGACTTTTGAAACTAACATTCGAAAGGCATATAAGATGAAATTTTTGTATTTGCCTCGCCTCTTTGCATTTTGGGATCAAGGTGACAATGCCATAATTCAGTCTGGCTATATTAAGTTGCCCATAATTCATCTTGACTACATAAATTGGCAACTTACCTCCAAACACCACAGCAGACAAGGAGGAGCCACTCTTATTTTCTACGATGTCTGTTCTAGCAAACAACATTTTAACACGTCGTCGTCCAACAAAAACAAGATCCAATTTTCACAACATCCTTCAGAGGAGTTTCACAAGAAACAAACCTTTTTGTGGAGACGAATGCAAAAATTAGCTCGCAGATGGTCTATATAAAATAAAGAAGTTGTCATCCCCAAATCCAATCCAGCGAAAGGATGCAGAGCAGGTTTCCAATCAGCACCGTCCCGGGGTTCTCTCACCTCTATCGACTGCTCCTCGGGACATTGTTTCGCGTGCGGTCAGTAGTATTGGATTTTCTTAGTTAGAGTTTCAGTAGTCCATGGATTCGGCTCCGGCAGTGGCGATGAATAAGGTTCCTCCATATCCCCCTTCGACTGTGTGGCTCTCTCTCTCTCTTGTTGGTGGTGGATGTGAAAGAAATGAGAGTTGTCTGGATTTTTTAGAACTAGGCGGGTGCATTGTGTGTCTTGGTGGCGGTGGTGTCTTGCTTCTTCCTTGTTGATCAAGAAGACGGCCTTCTATGCCATGTCTGCCCTTCTCTCGATGTCCTCTTTTTTGGAGCAAATATTTGATCTTCAAATGATGGCCACCAGCGTCTTCAGGCATACCCTGTCGACTTCCCGACCGCGGATTCAAAGTTTGCAGGCTCAAACAATATTGCAGAGTTCTAGTCGCGACACCGAGCATTGCGTCACGAAGCGTTGTCAACATGTGCACATGAGGAAGATGGGCTTGGCTTCTCCAAGGATCTGTTTATAATTTGTATTTTCACTTGGAGCTGCATTGTAAAGGTTAATCATTTCTAATCCTTGGTTTTTGACCTTCGCAAAAAAAAAAAGGACATGGTCTGTATGGCAACGAGTATACGTGTATGTACCCTGTGTCGTACACTCGTACTGTACCGACGTTTCGGGTACAGAAATTTCAAAGTTTCAAAAACCGGAGCGGGCCAAAGTCGGGAAGTGATGAGCGTCCCCCGGGGGATCGGAGGCTTCCGATCCCCCGCCTCCCCCGTTCGACACATGTCTCCCTAGAGCAACTCCCGCACACGAAAATAAACCCCCCACGTAAACGAAATAAATCAAATAAATCCTCCACGTTCCTGAGAAAGTCAACACGATGTCCCCCGTTCCTCGCTCGTTTCCTTGCCGCCGCAGCCCATGTCGCTCTTCGGTGAGCATCGCCCGTTGCCGGATAAGACGGCACCGCACCCCCGCCGCTCCTCCATGAGCGCCGCCCATCGCCGGCCTCTCGAAGCCCGCCCGTCACCGGAGAAGACGGCACCGCACCCGTGCCGCTCCTCCGTGAGCACCGCCCGTAGGCCGCTCGAAGCCTTTGGTAGCACCCGGCGACAGCTCTGCGGCTTGCAGCAGCAACGGAGGAGCCACCACGGACAACTATAAAAAGGCAAGAGATTTTTGCTATCACCCCTGTATGGATTTGCGTCATTAGCAGAAAATATTGCTACCGTAAGAATTTGCATATCTTGAACAGAAAAATTGCATCCTATAAGAAAAAGAAAAATGCTACAATTGTTATGTAGATTTGCATCAAGAAAAGAATTTTTTTGCTGCAAACGCTAAAAGGATTTGCACCTGTTGAATAAAAGATTGCATTTAGAAAATTGCTACCACTGTCATGTGGATTTGCAACAAAGGGAGAAGAAATTTGCTTTAAAAAAATTGCGTCAAACGAGCAAGAATTTACTACCACTGATCCGTGACTTTGCATCAAAGGAAGAAAAATCAGCTACAAACCTTTCAAGAATTTGCTACCACTGATATGTGAATTTACATCAAAGGGGAATAAATCTGCTACAAACCTTTCAAGAATTTGCATCACTGGCAAAAAATTGCATCAAATGAACAAGAATTTGCTACCACTGATCCGTGGATTTGCATCAAAAGAAGAAAATTCTGCTACAATTCCTTCCGAAAATTGCTCATATAGAGAGAAAAAGATGCATCATACGGAAAACAAAGATACGGAAAAGAAGATTGCTCTTGTACGTATTCCGCCAAGCCCGCACGTAGTTCCTCAAACCTCCACGAGGTGCGCGGCCTTGTCAGCAACCTGGCTGCCGCAAAACCGTCAGACGCCCGCCATGAGCAGGAAGCGACGAGGTCGAGGCCCGCCATGGCGTTGTGCCTTTCCGTTGCCGACTGGAGTAAAGGGCGGCACTCGGGTCCGCAGCGAGGGCGGCGCTCTAGTACTCCAGCGCAGGAGGAGGCGAGGAGGAGGGAGTGGTCGCGGCGGGTGGCGGCAGAGTGGTCGCGGCGGGGAGGAGGACGCGAGAAGCGCGTGAAGAGATAAGGTAGCGGTGCGGTAAGCGTTGTGCGCTAGACACGCGTCGCACGCTCTACCCGGGGGATGAAATACACGTGATCCCCCGGGGGAAGGGAAGCGTTTTCCGCCAAAGTCCCCCCCGAACTGGCAGCAGGCCCCACATCTCACGCAGTCGTCACCAACGGACACCGCGCTGCCTTCTCCGGAATCACTGCCACTTTCCCCGCCCAGCCTCCATCCGCTGCGGAACTCGCCATTCTTGTCCATTTTCTCCCACAGTCCCACTCCCAGCAGGCAAACCCAAACCCACGAGCGGCGGCGGCGTGGAGGCGATGGGGCCGCCGCGCGAGGTGGTGGAGATCAGCTCCGACGAGGAGGACGAGGGCCCATGGAAGTTGTCTGTCTCGCCCGGCCCCCTCGGGTGGGTCGCGAAGCTCGGCGACTCACCGGTGCTAGCGCCGCGGAAGAAGGAGGGCAAGAAGTCCTGTGGCGTCCGCGTCTGCAAGGACGACGACGATTGCGTGGTTCTGGACGGCGACCCTCACAGGCCGGCCGCCATTGCGGGTGCCAAGGGGAGGAGCGCGGGGGGTGGCGCCTCGGGCGAGGTGGAGATCGTCGCCATCAAAGGGGAGGTATATATATCGTTTACATCTGTGGCCTCTTAAAATCCAGTCGCAAACTTGCTTTACAGAGGGCACATTGATCTGATTTCGCTGCTGCAGAACATACTTCCTGATTCAGATAATATTCAATCGGCTAAATATATGCATCATCCGTCGGATTTTCGAAAGGAACATGAATTGTTCAACTTGTAACAATGAAGTGTTCTGCAGCTTTAAGTACATATTATGGCTTCTTGCCTGCCTGTTCTTCTTACTGGCCACGAGTATCTGCAGTTTTTGTCCATGTCAAATTCGACAGATATAAATTAGCAGCCTTTTCGTATTTCATAGAAACTAGAAGACCACAGTTCACCTGATTTAGCATTGCCTTATCATTTATTATAGCACAAATAAGCTAGTATGCTTCAGCTGCCTAGCATATGCTAACTCAAGTATCGTGTTTTCAGTAATTAAGAGTATACTTTGATACTTTCTGATTGAAGTAAAATCTTGTTGGTCAAAGATGCATTATTCATGACCATAAAAAAGATGCATTATTCTACTTTTGACAAGGAATGGTCTGCTTTTACCCTGTTCAGTCCTTACTGGCTACGAACATCTGCAGTTCTTAGTCCATGTCAAACTCGACAGAGATAAGCCACTAAGCGAGGAGCTCTTTTGTAGAAAGCTGTTTGCCTGCCGACCATTCTTTATCATAAATTACAGTTAGATGGTATGTTTCTGCAGATAGCATGCAAGGACTTCCCTCACTCACGCCATTCCTGTTCTGAATTTCCCTTCAGCTCTACTTCTCACGTGAAGCATTGCAGCATGGTAAGTAACAAGCATTTGCACTCCCTGAAACCATCTGTTGGCAATATGATTGCAATGACTGTATAGTAGCAGTAGAGTAGACAGTTGAGCTTTTGTAACGCGATCCTGTTGCTGTTTTCCAAATGCAGTGCTACTGTTTTGTATGTGATGCTCCAGCTCCGTGCAAGTATTGGGGCAAAGGGCTCATGAACGATGATCATTGTAATGCTACCGACAAGGAAACAAAGTGGAAAATACTGAGGCAAGCATTCAAGTGCAAAAATTTTCCGGCGTCTTATCCCCCAAAACAGCCGAATGTTGTGTACCCAACAACGCCGTCACCAAGACAACAGGAACATTACGAGGGGTATACACCGGATGAGTACAGAGCAGAGGATGAGGAGGCCACGGTATGTGTCAGGAACCTACCCTATGATATTGACAGTGAGGACCTTGCACAGCTCTTCGAGTATGCTGGAATCGTCGTGTTCTCGGAGGTGAGCTTTCCCAGCTCTTCATTGTGCTTGTTCGATCATCTATATGTGGCAATACTGCCTGAAATTCTTGATTTATCAGTAATGTATGCAAAACTAAAATAGCCTGCAACTATTGTAGCAATATCACGCAGTAGGCATGTGTGAACTTCCCTTGTTTTAATGCTGCTGAATCTAATTAGCTACTTTGTGAGCTTGTGTGCTATTTTTAGGTTGCAGTCAGTAGCTGTATAATCTTGTTTCGCCTGATGTTTGTCCTGTGTAGAGTCGTGGAGATGCTGCTGATTACAAGCTCTTATCGGGTTCATGTCTAGCCACTTGGATTGGTCATTATACTCCTTAATTTGTTTGGTGTGCAGTTGTAGCTTGATAAACCAGGAAATAATTTAAATACATTCCTTATGAAGAATGCATGCATTGTTTCCTACCTTCCCTGAGTTATTCATGCAATATCTGCTTCGTCAGTGTTGTTGGGAGGCAGTGCGGTTATTATGACATTTATGGGTGTTCTCTTTGATGTAAAACACAGTCCCTTCATTATATCTGTGCAGATAATCTACGACAAGGTAACAGGCCAGAGCTGTGGATATGGGTTTGTCACCATGAGTACTGTTCAGGAGGCCGTGAAGGCTGTGGAGTTGTACCATCGCCGTGTGAGTATATTTGATAAATGATAGCATGATACGACTATTCTCCTTACATTAAAAGGGACATGTTCTCCTATCTTTGCTGCTTCTCGTTTGATCATAGTTGGAGTGCGGTTTTTCCACAACGTCGTGGAGGTACCGGGCCTATCCTGGCCATCCATCCGTTGAGATCCGGAAAAGGTGGGCTCCTGGTGACTTCCTCGCTGTGTAGCCTAATGATAGAGAATCTGTCCAAGTGCCTCCTAAACTGTACTTTGTACATGATGGCTTCCATTAGGGTGGCGCGGGTTCTCTGTACATAATGCCTCCCATTCAAGTCAGGCTGTCTTCTCCCCCGTACTTCTCCTCACTCCCTCCCACGGCGCCGCCGCCATGGACGGGATGGAATGTTACACCACCCCACCTACTCTGTAACTGCAATTTTTTGTCATGTTAACTCCATTGGGGATTTCTTCACCTTTCTTTCTTCCAGATTCACCGAAATCGACTTCCGAAATGGGCTCGGGCGTAGGCGTTAGCACGATTGGATCTGCTGGAACTGAGGATTCTTCCGATGAAGGTTCGAGTTCCAGGTAACTTTGTAAAACCGACATATGTTTTCGCTCGGTCCGCGGATCCAGATCTTAATTTTTCGAATCTTTCCTCCCCACCTCAGCTCTAGGTCAAGGTGTTCATCAGATTGATTCGATCTAGAGGAAGAAGATGACCAGGCTTATTTGGAGGAGGAGGGCAGCCTTGAGGCCGCAGCAGATTTCGCCACCGGAGATGACCGGGCTTATTTGGAGGAGGAGGGCGGCCTTCATGACCTTGACCACACCCAGCCCCTTTCGGACGAACAATACGCCACTGCTTGTGGCGAGATGGCAGCTTTGCCCCGGTGGTGTGTTCATCCTTATGAAAAAATTGTCTACATTAAACGGTTAGTAACAAAAAACGATTTCAGATTCATGTGTTTCTCTCTTTCCACTACATCCAGCATTCAATCCATCACTTCGGCTTAATTCCAGTGCAGCAAATTTATTGTTTCATCTTCTTGAAAGAAAATATGATCGTTTTGCTAGAGGAAAAGACTGCCTTTTATGCCAGCCTCCGTTCTTTACTAAGAACTAGTCGGGAAAATCCAGTCTTTTCAAAATTAACATGCCATTATTTAGAACAGAGCATACATGTCCATTTTTCAGTTAAAGAATATTTGCATCGTTGTGCATTTTGCCTCATTAGCGAAAAAAATAAGTAGATACAAATGTTTATCACAAAATAATGTTCAGGTTCTTAGAATTGTTGTGCATTTCTGCTAGCTTGCATTCTGTACTAATAACTGTTCAGGAATAATCAAACTTTTAAATACATGTGCTTTTTATTCATGTATGTACACTGATGAATTTCTGTACTGATAGCTTGTTTTGAATATGTGTTTTGTGCAACTATAGGACCAACTATGGGTGTCATTCTGTTTTTTAGAGCGAGCACGGTGATTCCGGCTACGAAGTTGTGTTGGCTTGCATGGCCAAGACAATGCTTGCTCTAGCGGGAGGTCGACCAGGTCATTGTTCTAATTCTACCAAACGAGGTTAGTATTTTTGATCCGGTGCTGAACATTTTAAAGTTTGGAAACTGAGTGTTCCACAATGTGCATTGTGTTTCTAGTGTGAAAATTCCATCAGACAGAGCCGACCGGATAAAAATGTTGTGATTATTGAATGTGAATAATTTATTCATGCCGGTACGCACCGTTGAATTTGCATACTGTAATCTTTCTCCACCAATCTTGAGTTTTATCTTCCTGAAAATACGGAATCGTTTTTGCTGGATACAATGGTTTTTTCCTTTATGTTAGATTGCATTCTGTACTAACAACTTGTTAGAAAAAAAAGCAATAAAGAGGATGATATCTGAATATTTAGCCCAGAACATCCATGAACATTGTATCCATGAGAGTTTTTCACAATGTGGATTTGAGCTACTAGTTGGAAATTTCAACGGGGCAGGTCCTACAATAAACAAAATTGTTAATATTGAATCCGTGAATTGATATGGTTCATTGATATGTGTGAAGTGTATGAATGCTATTTATTCATGTCGGTTCACCCTGTTGGTGATCATAACCATGGCCAGCATCCAGCGGTCTCCTTTCAGAAAGGTAAAGACGCATGGAAAATTACACGACTTCATCTGCTTTCCATTCCACACAATATTCAACTAAGCCCATCGTGGACACTCCAATTTCCACGGAGACATTGTGGTGCCCTCCGTTCTGTCTCTGTCTCTCTCTCTCTGCAGCACATTTATTCATGTCGGTTCACCCTGTTGGTTTTGCATACTGAAACTTTCACTCCTACATTTTTTTCCTGGCCAACCCATGAATCAACGAGGTCGGTGCAGTTGAGATAGCATTGCGAGCATCTGTGTCGAAGAAAACAGCCGAGATTTTCTATCCCACCCCGGGCATGGTTTTTGTTTCGGCTGAAGAAGCATCGCGAGC
Organism: Puccinellia tenuiflora; assembly: GCA_012064385.1. Lineage (NCBI taxonomy): Eukaryota > Viridiplantae > Streptophyta > Magnoliopsida > Poales > Poaceae > Puccinellia > Puccinellia tenuiflora. The sequence continues at coordinate 800,892 of QRDG01000502.1, read as the reverse complement.
ATACTGCATCTTTTGCTGTAGGAACATTTTGTCTTTATGTCTTATATTTGTTGTTGAAACTAGTGCTATTTTGGTGCATCTCTAAGCCTTTCAAAAAATGCAGACTGTCATTGACGGAGACGATTGGTTGAAAAAAAATGCAGTTACAATTCTGGAGTGTATGCAATGCATTACGCCCTCCGGTTCGATGGACCAGTTGAGGTGAGCGCATCTGTTTTTGCTAATTGTTGAAACTTGGGGTTTTCGAACTCCTTGCATCATTCTTGTTGCCTTGCATATTTGTTTAGACCTGATGATGACATGTGTCTACTCTACAGGTTAACAATGCCCTTGTGAGGTCGGGTGTGCTTTGTAAGATGTTGATTATGCCTGGAAACACCGGCGAGCTACTAGCGTTTCTGCCAAAGGATGCTGAGTGACTTATCTGTTGCTGGCTGAGGATGTTTATGTCGTAGGATCTATTCTCGCGTTTGTTTCACCTGTATCGGCAATGTGTTTCGTATGAATTTACTTTGTTGTGTGTCCTTAAGTATGGTGATTTTGTAGTCAGTACTTACACCCCAGGCTTAGGTTGAAAAGTCGAATCGGATTCAGACTAATTTTATCATTCCTATATTTGCGCCTATTTGTTCTATGGCCAAAGATTGCTCTAACCCTAAGAACACGATCTCGGGTTCTCTGGCAACAGCTATAGTGTTTCGCAAGTATGTTTTTGCAAAATGTTCTCTAGCCAAAGATTGCTCAAACCCTAAGAACGAGATCTGTGGGTACTAACGATTGGTGACCAATTATTTGTGTGACAGTGAGACCCATTTATTGTGTTGCGCAATTATGTCTGCAAAAAAAAATCAGAGCAGAACGCTGCATGGACAGAAAGTGGTAGTGAGCTATACTAGTCCAAAGTGTTCCGCGGGACAAAAGTATTGAAAACACACATGAATTGGTTTGTCCAGGTTCAGTAATAAAAAAATGGAAATCTGAGCAAAAAATGCTGCATGAACAGGACATGGTAGTGATCTATACTACTCCAAAGTGTTCAGCAGGACAGTATTCAAAAGACACAAAGAAATGTGTTTGTCCAGGTTCAATAATCAGAAAATACAAGTCCGAGCAAAATGTTGCAAGATGCTGAATTGACATGCATGAGCTCGATAAAAATAAAACTACTAGCATCTGGTCAACCAAAAAAATACATTAAAACACACTCTCATCGCACACCAAGAGAGTGGTTTTGGTTATGATCTCTAGTCTTCAATAGTGTGGATGAAGATCAATGGGACCTTGCCTTTGTTATCCTCCATGGACATAATTTCGTACAGTATGTTTACACCTAGATACATTCCCCGGTCGAGTTGCCGAACTGTTTTGTTGGCGTATGCGTCGCATTTCCAACTGCTAGGAAAAGCTACATATTAAGAAGATGAGCGATACATTGTCAGTGAAAAACATTCAAACATGGAAAACAACACGGGTGGTAAAAAGGAGAGTCAAAACTTCTTACTCTTCAGGTTCAGTCTGGACCATTTGCTCTCTGTCTCCGTTTCTGATTCGCCGGCGTTAAGTAGTCTTCTCTGCGACATTTAGGGCTCCTTAGTTTTTCTTCTGAACTGAACCATTGTCGAAAAGAAATCTTCAAAGTCGAAAAAACACATCATGCATGTCTCGAGTCAATGCAACACCTTCTCTCCGATGAACTGTTTCCTGATTAAAGAATTTCCTGTCATTTTCTCTCCGGCAAAAACCAAGATCTGGCAGTTGCAAGAGGAAAAGGAAGTTAAATAAGATTTTGACAACCAAGATTTCATTGTTTTTCGACAACGAATGTAAATTACCGTAAAATCTGACTCAGGAATATGGCGCCAATGAAGTACTTGTCAATTTTAAGCTAGCAACATGATTTAGTCTGACACAAGCTAAATGCTTTATTTGCCAACATCAGGTTTGTAAACAAATTAATAAAATGCTACAGAAAGAACTCATATAACGGGACGGGTATATACCAAGTTCCACACAAATAAGGTGCTATCTTGATCATAACTGCTAACTGTAACATAAATGTATATATGGAACGATCAAAGCTACATCATAACCATGGGCAAGCACATGATTTGTTCTGAAATAAACTGCCATCTAGATTTGCTAGTGCTGAAACTACAAGAGATGCAATCCAATATGGATAAACTGTCACAGCCAAACAAACAACACAGCTAGAAATGAGTTACTTGCAACAAGACCAACACATCCAACTAAGGAGCAATCCCCAGAAAAGCATCTTGAAGGTGTTCCTGCTAGACTTCATCGATGCTACTCAAGACGAGCAGCCTCACGTTGTTGATCCTTGGTCCGAACTAGACTCGTAGATGCTTCGAGGGCATGGCGCAAGTCTCTAATTTCAGCCCCTGTCTTGTGCTCCACCATTGCTTCCGCAAACTTACTGAGTTGTTCATCCCATGTCCAAGTGTAGCCTGGTCAACAATGACGAACAGTAAACAAAGATCTGAAACACAATACCAGAGAGCAAAAGGCATGCAGATTCTGGACACGATCCTCTTGATAATCAAAACAATCCTTCAAATTCGAACCAGAGTGCAGAATTTGGAGCATATATTCATATAGAAAAATGTGCTTGCAACAATTCGGATCTGTAGACACACAAACAACACGGGATCCAGAAAACATGCATCATGGGATGGATCTCAGCCAAAAGGAGATCGGTATTACTTACATTGGTTCCGACTTTCTGTCAGTGGTAGTAATCCCGATCTGGATTCCGGGATGGATCTCAGCCAAAAGGACTACGCACTGTGTAGGCAGCGGACGACCGCCGGAATGCCACTGCACCACCCCCATAAACTCCACAGCAGGGCCAGAGCACACCGCGCCGCCACACCACCACCACAGCTCCCTCCTGGAGCAGCATGGCCGTCACCTCCAGCGCCAACCGACAGAGGAGGTGGAGATCGAGGGCTGCTCCACCTGCAACGCAGGCCTCCCAGGCTCCACGGTGAGGAGGGCCTCACCGTCGCGGAGATGGATCCAGGAGACAAAAGCTCCACGACGTGGCCTCCGCCTCCGGCACGAAGGCCACCTCCGCAGACTGTACAGACCACGAGATCCGCAGATCCCCGGCCACCACAAGTCGCACACGCCGCGGCGGAGTCCCGAAGAACACCGTCGTAGGAGGGGAAGCGCGCCGACACCTGACTCCATACCAGCAGCATCACCGCCTCCACAACGCCGCCGGCCGGAACCCTACTCCAACCTACACTATGTACATGCCGGGAACCGGGGTTCCCCCACCCTCCCGCCACCGGAGCGGCCGACGAAGGGAGAGGGAACCCACGTCTCGCCGGCGAGCGCGGTGGAACGACGAAGACGACCAGGAATCGCCCCTCTCTACTGTTCACTAGAAAGGGGAACGACCGGTGACAGTGCATATGCACGGAAAGTTTGGCATGAGGTTAGCATTACTAATGGACTAACCTCGCGGTAGAGAGGGAGGGTGCGCGTGGACCGGCAAGTCAAGGCGCGGATCTCACAGCAAACAGACGCTCGCGATAAGCCGGGGACGCACACGACTGAGTGGGATGTCATTTTCGTCATAGTTGGGCAAGTAATTTGTGTGCTTGCAATATTTGTATGAATGTCTGCCCCCACCTTGCATTTGCACACGTTTCCTGAAATAGCTTCCTAAATCATCTTCGTGACAGCTCGTAACTACTGATTTGAGGAGCACCTAAAACTGAAGCCAATTTATCGGTCTCTTTATTCTAGCATCTTTGTTTTACTAGCTTATTGTTTCATATGCTATTTACATGAGAGTTCTCTTCTGTCGGTATCATTTGTAATTTCTATGCTTAAGAATGCGCAAAATTTCGTATTGATACGTAAAATCCAATATGACAGGAGATGGATGGCATTCCTATGACCGTGAGAAAGGTTGCTGCTACTAGTGGTGCCTGGGCAAAAGAAACACCGTCTCCGCGTCGACCCGTGTGTTCTTCGTTCAAGATCTACGTGGGGAACCTTCCCAGGAGAGTGGAAGACTCTAGCCTGAAGCAGCTGTTCAGCCAGTATGGTGAAGTGATCAATGCCAAAGTTGTTTACCACCATGGACGCTCCTGGGTATTCGGTTTCGTCACGATGGCGACACGGGAAGCACGGGAGCACGCCATTTGGTACCTCAACAAACAGGTCAGTCACTGCTTAGTTTGGTTGGTTTCCCTACCGTATGCCATCATATACCGGGTGATATCATGACTTCATGACACAAGTTTATGCTCTCTTACTTTGAATTGTGCAGATTTGGAGGGGACGTACATTGCGAGTGCGAGTTGCAAAAGAGAAGGGCCACGGCTTATCATAGATAGCACGTGTGATGCTGGTTGAGATTTGGAGCTCATCATTAGCTCTCTCTTTTACTGTTACTACCCCTGTAACAGATAATGGCATAATGAAGCATTAGATTAGTTTGTGACGAAAAGCATTTCATAATATAATCATGTAATGTTTATCATGTTGGTGACTGTTTTCTCGTGTAGTTTTAACGGAGGGAGTGTTTTGCATCAAAACTGGTTTCATGATCCAAAATTTGTTACCCATCAATGTGTAAACAAAAACTGAACATACGTACACATCGATCCAGACATCCTACGCTACACTAGGCGACTTAATTGCTTTGCTGCCCTGCTGCGTCGGCTGGTGGCGCAACCGTGGTCTCGCCATCGATCTTAGCGATCACCAAATTCAGGCCGCCGTACTGCCGGAACGCCCATATCTCGATGTCGTCCTCCGTTCTTAGGCCACTTTCGTACACGAAAGCCGGAGAGTTTATGAAGTTCAGCACCGCGCTGCCGCTTGAATCCCATCGTGCCAGTTTAACAGTCATCCGGCGACCGGCGCGGTTGACAACGACGGGCACGACCAGCCCACCGTGATCTTCCTTTCCCTGCAGCCTCGGCCTCTCCCATGCCTTGTGCAGGTTGGCGGCGCGGCGCTCGTAGGGGGTGAGGAGCGGGAGGAGCCGGTCGTTGGTCTCGCCGTGCGGTACCACGAAGCGGCTCTGCTCCGTGGACATGTCCGAGTGCTGGACGCGCTTGCTGGTGATGAAGATGAGCTCGTGCTCGGCGGCAAGGCCCAGCGTGTCGCGTATCCAGGCCGGCTCCCGTGGCGCCGCCGCGCTGCTTGAGGTCGACGCGGCGTCGACGTTCGTTGTGATGATCCCTCCGGCGCCGCTGCCCAGCGTGAACGGGCGAGAGACTCCGTCATGGACGTACACCGCCTGCAACGGTACGGCGTCGATGGGATGGGAGGCCATTGTTGCCGAGGCAACTTGAGGTGCTGGCCGGTGCCGCCGGTCCTGAATAAACACCAGGCGCAGCAAGGTTTCGCTTGTTAGGAGGCAGACATGTTGCCGGGATTTGCACCGGCGTCAGGAGCACGGCCGCCGCAACCACGAGCGCCCCTTCCGCCGTGCCGCTTGACATGGCCGAGGAGGCATCCGCGACCACTGAGTCGCCACCTCCGCTCACGTGCGACTGAGGGTTGAGTTGGTCCGAGGGTGTGAGAGAGAGCGACAGGTAGTCACGCGGCGCGTCCACCTCGGCCAGCGACACCTCCTCCGGCCGTTTCCGCCGCCGGTATGCCGCGGCGGCGCGGGCGGACCTAGGCGTGAGAGACAGCGTGAGGTACGCAGGCGGCGCCTCCAGCAGCTCCGGGTCCAGGCAGGCAGGCACACCACCCCCGGCTTGGTCAGTTTTCCTTTGTTGTTATGTCCCGGCTGACGGATCTCGGCGTCTCCTCCGCTCTCGGACGCCGACGCCGACGCCGAGCAAGATCGATCCGTCGTCGTCGACAGTGTGATGCTGTCGCTCGCCATCAGTTGATTGATTTCTTGGGGGGCGTTGCCGATCGGTCAATCCCGCAGTGTCGCCGACAGCACGTATAATAAGAAGACCCCATAGATTGATCGACTAGAGTGCGGATGGGACTCGTATTCGTAGATGACTCGTATCCGTTCTTGCTCTGAGCCTCTGAGGTCGGTTCCTTTTATATATCTCCAGCTAAAACGCAGTGAAAACCGGAAACCCCAAACAAACACATAGGCGGCCGCCTCTCCTTCCCCTCCTCCTCGTCCGTGGTCGGCTCGGCCACGCGGGTGGCTGGTGTGGCGCGCGGTTGTGGTGGCGCCTGCGGAGGTCCGTGGCGAGGCGGGTGGTGGCGGCGGCTGCGATGGCGGCCGGTCGTCTGTTCTGTTGGCTCTAGTACCGGGTGCGCGGTGGCGCTCGGCTGCTGGAGGCGCTTGGGGGTATGCCGGTCGGCGCGGTCACTGCGCGGGTGGCGATGGTGCCGTCTCGCCGCTTTAGGCGGGCTGGTGGTGGTGGCGGAGGCTGCGTTTGGTGGTGGTCGATGGTGGCGGTGCTGCTTGGTGACGGTGTCTCGATGCACGAGGGGGGCTTGGTAGTATGGGCTGCCGGGCCGGCCAGACCGTGGGTCCGGCCAACCTCCGGCGGATTCGGGTGCTTCGAGTGTGAACTCTGATCTGACCTCGGTCGGAACCGATAGCGGTGGCACCTGCGGGTGTCTTCTTCCTCCTTGGAGGCGCAGCCGTGAAGCTCCGTTTCTCTCCCGCCTGGAGGTCTTGAGCGCGCCGGGTGAAAGCCCAAGCTTCGTTTTCGAAGCGGGCAACGGCGGCGTTTCCTCGTCGCTTCCTCCTTGGAGGCGTTGCCTTGGTCGCTCGCCCTTTGTCGTGTGTGAGGTCCGTTCCCCTGTGGTTCATCTCGTCGACCCGGTTTGGGGTTGGTGTGGTGTGGGGGCTGGCGACCGGGAGTAGTTCTGGTAGCCAGTTAGTTGTTTTCTTTTGTTTGCTCTCCCTGTAAAACTGGTAACCCTAGGTTGTTTCGTTTGCTTTCTATAAAGCAGGGCCTTTGGCCTCTTCTCTAAAAAAAATACATCTCAAATAAAGAACTAAAAAAAACACGTAGGCGGCAATAGATTCGAATTCGATCGACGAGACGGCCGCCATGGAAGCTGCAGGGGGCGCGGGGTACAGAAGGGACTTGGCCACGGACGTCCTCGTGGACATCCTGGTGCGCCTCCCGGCCAACGCCCGCCGCCGTCTCCGACTAGTCAGCCAACGCTGGCGCGGCGTGATCGACGCGCGCACGGCCACGGGCCTTAAGAGCCGCGCCAAGGCTCTCGTCGTCACCGCGGAATCGGCATACATCCTGGAGGATTGGCGCTGCAGGGAGCTGAGCCCGTGGAGCTACTACTACGGATACAAGAAAAGCATGCGCGTGGTTGGCGCCCGCAACGGCCTGATCTGCCTCTGCGAGGAGCGTAACCCTGGCGGCGCCGCCCTCAGCTTGGCCAACCCGGTCACCGGCGAGACGCTGGCCATCCCGCCGCTGCCAGCGCGCTACGCGGATGCTCACCTGAACTCGTACTGCTTCACATATAACCAGACGACGGGGCAGTACAGGGTCGTGCACATCCCGCGCTGCTTCGATCGGCTTGTGGTATTCGTGCTGGGACTGGGAGAGGCGTCCACCTGGCTGGAGGTTGCTGCCATGCCTGGCAACGCCGACCCCTACGCCGGCCGTGTCATCAGCGTGGATGGCATGATGTACTGGTCGGTGGTGAAGGGCACGGAGGGGAAGCTCCTCATGTCATTCGACCTCGAGGAAGAGCGTCTTGTTGAATATAAATATATTGCCTAGCCTCTTTCCATTAGTTCGGACTTTTGGTCTAGATGGCTAGTGCATCAATTTTATATGGTATCAGAGCCAAGAGGTCTTGAGTTCGAGACCCCGCTCACGCGGATTAAAAAAAAGAAAAAAAAAGATCCTGCGGCCCGCTCCTATCCCACGCTAAGGACTAAAATAGCCTAGACGTGAGGAGGAGTGTTGAATATAAATATATTGCCTAGCCCTTTTCTATCAATTCGAACTTTTGGTCTAGCTGGCTAGTGCATCAATTCTATACGTCTCACGCCCATCAAGTCGCTGCTGTCCGTGCTGTCCGGGTCCAAGCCCGGCACCAGCTGGGACCTGACGGAGGTGCACGGGAGGCTGGGCATCGCCGTCACCCACGTATCCATGGCGCTGGAGAAGACGGATGTTTGGGTGATGGAGGGCACGGGAGAGAGGTGGATCCAGCGGTACAGCGTGCAAAACCTCTCTTGTATGTTCGAGGTGTTCGCCCACGTGGAGACCATGGAGGCATTGAGTGTCTACAAGTGTGCTGCTGGTGACCTAATTAAGCTGGGTTGACCTAAGCTGTCATTGAGTGTAGTACAAGATTTTGGAAATAACACAATGATGTAACGTCACTCTTTCTCTCTTTTTTGCTCGCGCAGATCTCCCGCGGGTTTTCAAAATATTTTCTCTCTTTTTTGCTCGCGCAGATCTCCCGCGGGTTTTCAAAAAAATATTTTGAAAATATATACTTAGGTATTTTGGACCACCGCATCTCAATTTCGTAGATTACGCTTCTCTTTGGCAATAAGCCAATTATTATGGACAACACAAAGTACACAAGTAGGCTTCGATCGATCTTGAAGGGCCAACCATACAACGCCGAGCCTCTTTCCAAGTGCTTCCATAAAGAGATAGTATCCTTTTGATGATTTGATCTGTATGTAGCCGAGAAGAAACTAAAGCTGGCAACGAATACGTACAGGTCCATCAAGCATAGATAGATACTAGTACTCGGTCATGTAGTTGCAGTTTGGATAAGTTTGCAAGTATCTGCTTATTACTGCCATGTGTATTTTTCTTTATTACTCTACCTCTTGTTAGTTTACCGGTGCACCTGTATTTTTGTACAAATCAACATATATTTTGCAACCCGAGCAAGTATTTCATGAATTCGATTTATTTTAGTACATATTAATGTTGTTCTCTCTTAATTATTATCAATGGACTGTTCTTTTTTGCACTTTTATACTGGTGGGCAAGTTCTCTGTTGCCTGAGATATAAGGATCATAGGTTGAGAACTTTTTTTTTGACAATCAACGTCATATATATTATAGTAGCAAATAGTACATGATATAGATACATGAGCTCACTACAGCGATTACAAAATAAAGACTAGCTAAAAGAGACAAGCAAATCTTCGAGATCTTCAAACCCTCACTTCTTCCATGACACAATCTTGTACTTTTCTGAAGGCAGCCGTAGAACAATGACAAAGATGTTAAACATTGTAATACGGTTTTTAACATTTTACGTATAAGGGTATGGAGTAGTACTCCAACCCAAATACGCCTTCATGTAATTGCCACGTGATGGGCTTTTCATCACCCTATTTAACACGTACCCGATCGACCCTAGAGGGCAACGATCGTTCCACCAAATCCAATATGGTATCAGAGCAACCTTTTCCCTGACCTAGCCGCCGCAAGATCAAAACCCTGCTGCCACCGCCGCACCATTGCCGCCGCCGTCACATACACTGCCACCGCCACCGCCGCCGCCTCTGCACCAAAAAAAAAACCCCTAAAGACCTACGACCAAGACCAGCTGTTGCCGCTGCGTAATCTGCCGCCGCCGCTTCGAGACCAAGATCACGACAAGAATCTGCACTGCCATGTCGTCGTCCTCTTCCTCGACGGCTGTGCTCACCGCCCTTGGGAACCCTCCCACCCAGCTGCTCACCCGGTCGAACTACTTGATCTGGAAGGCCCTGGTGCTCCCTCCCCTCCGTGGAGCGCATGTCACCGAGCTCCTTGATGGCACCGACATCGCTCCTGCCAAGACCCTTGAGGTAGAGGACGGAGGGAAGAAGACCGTCATCACCAACCCTACGTACTCCGCCTGGCTCGTTCATGACCAGCAAGTGATGGGGTGGCTCCTCAACACCATATCCCCTGAGATGCTTCCCCACTTCTTCGAGCACACATCCACCACTCAAGTCTGGGGTACGATCACTGCCATGTTCACCACTGTCTCAAGGTCCAAGATCACACATCTCTGCACTGCCCTCAACAAAACCAAGAAGAAGAAGGACATGACCGCTGGGGAATACTTCACCAAGATGAAAGGACTCGGCTCCGAGATTGCCGCTGCTGGAAAACCTATTGATGATGATGAACTCATTGGGTATATTCTTAATGGCCTTGATAGTTCCTATAATGATGTTGTTGCTGCAGTAAACGGACAGCGGGGTACCACCCTTGATGATCTCTTTGCTCAAGTTGCTGCACATGATATGCGCCGTGAGCTGCTCTCCGATGAAGAGGATGACGTCCCTGCCCAAACCTTCACCTCCTCCGCTCACCTTGCTCGTGGTGGCAATGAGCAAGGTCGCCGTGATGGGGGAGGTGATCGTGGTCGCCGTGATGGGGGAGACGAACGCCGCGATGATGGTGGATCGTGGCACTCCCATGATGACCGTGCTCCTTGGCGTTCCCGTGACGGGGGCCGCCGTGATGACAGGCGCCATGATGATCGCTGCGATGGAGGTGGACGCCGTGATGACCGGCGCTATGATGGAGGACGCCGTGATGGAGGCCGTCGAGATGGGGGTGGACGGCGTGATGATGGTCGTCGCCATGACCGCGCCCCAACTCCCTAAGTCGACACTACATGCCAGATATGCAAGATTCATGGGCACCCAGCAAGTGATTGCTGGTGGCACTATGGAGACCGTGATGATTCTGATGATGATGGTCGTGAAGAAAAGACTGCTCACCTTGCTTCCTATGGTGTTGGCACCAATTGGTACCCCGACACTGGCGCCTAAAACCACATCACAAGGGAGTTGAGCAAACTCTCTACTCATGACAAGTACAAGGGGAGTGATCGCGTTCACACTGCAGATGGAAACGGTATGATAATAAGCAACATTGGTCATTCAATATTATGCACCCCACATGCTTCTTTTGAACTTAAAGATGTCTTACATGTTCCTAGTGCCACCACAAATCTCTTATCTGTTCATAAGCTTACACTTGATAATCACATCTTCCTTGAGTTTCACCCATATTTCTTTTTAATTAAGGACCAAGCAACAAGGAGAATTCTGTTTAAAGGACCCTGCCATGATGGTCTCTACCCGCTAGTGCCGTTCTCCACTGGGTCGTCCAAGCATGCTTTCGTCACAATAAAGCCATCCTCCTCCACTTGGCATCGTCGTTTAGGCCATCCTTCATCCTTTGTGGTTCAGCAAGTTCTTAGAAACAATAAAATTTCGTATACTCCTGAAGTTAGCCCATACATTTGTGATTCATGTCAGTTAGCTAAGAGTCATCAGTTGCCTTATCCTACCTCTACTAGTGTTTCCACTTTTCCTTTGGAGCAAGTGTTTTCTGATGTATGGGGCCCTGCACCTGAGTCTGTTGGCAAACACTCTTATTATGTAAGCTTTATCGATGATTTTCGTAAGTTTACGTGGATCTATTTGCTCAAGAAACATTCTGAGGTGTATCAAGTCTTTCTCAATTTTCAGCAACTTGTTGAGCGCAAATTTGATAGGAAAATTATCACTATGCAAACAGATTGGGGTGGTGAATATGAAAAGTTAAATAAATTCTTTCAAACGCATGCCATCTCTCATCATGTATCTTGCCCACATGCACATCAACAAAACGGTTCTGCTGAACGTAAACACCGTCATATTGTTGAAGTTGGCCTTGCCTTACTTGCTAATGCATCCATGCCTCTCAAATATTGGGATGAAGCCTTCCTCACCGCTACCTTTCTTATAAACTTGCTTCCCAGCAAAGTCATTAATCTTGATACATATGTTGAACGTCTCCTTCACACTAAGCCCAACTATGAGTCTCTTCGAGTTTTTGGCTGCGCTTGTTGGCCGAATCTCCGTCCCTATAACAAAACAAAACTTGCTTTTCGTTCCACACGCTGTGTTTTTCTGGGCTATAGTCCACGCCACAAAGGAGTAAAATGCTTAGAGGTCTCCACTGGTCGCATCTATATATCTAGAGATGTTGTCTTCGATGAAAGTGTTTTTCCCTTTGCATCTCTTCATCCTAATGCCGGTGCCCATCTTCGACAGGATATCCTTATTTTGCCTTCAAATCATGGGGATGCAAATACTGATGATTATATGTATTTGCCTATTATACCTGTTGTTGCTAATGATCCACACGCAGAAACAAGTGTGTCCGCAGGTGCAAGTACGCTGCAAAAAGAACAAGAAAAAAATTCGGTCCAAAACAATGCAAAAACGGTGCAAAACTTGGCGCAAAACAACAGACGTCGTCTGTCCTATCGCGATCCCGAGGTGGATCCGATTCTTGCCGATCCCGAGGAGGACTCCGGGGCCAGGGATGCCAGTGCTGCTGACTCCGAGGGTGATTCCCCGAGCGCTACATCGCCTGTGCACAATGCGAACGACGAGTTCCACATTGCCACGTCAAGCTCCAGGACAGCACGGACCCGGTCGCGGTCCCCGCCACATGCGCGTCGGACTCGGTCGCAGTCCCCGCCCTCACCGCGGTTTCCATCGCGAGATGAGTCTGAGCACGACACGGAACCACGGTCTTCTCCGACAGCATCTCCTGCATGTGGGAGCCCTGCCTCGACTGGATCTTCTACGCAAGTCTCCAGTGCGGCCTCTTCTGCACACATGTCAACGCCAGTGCCTACACCTCCTCCTTCGCCACCAGCTCCACCACCGCCTCCTGAACTCCGCACTCGACTACAAAAAGGTATCCGCCAGCCTAAAGTAAACACTGATGGTACTATTCGCTGGTGTTTTTTTGCATCCACAGGAGAACCACGTAACTTATCTGAGGCGCTTGGGGATGAAAAGTGGCGCAAAGCAATGGAGGATAAGTATGATGCTCTTATGGAGAACAAAACATGGCACTTAGGGTGCGTTCGGTTCCAGAATTTGGTGGAACGGAACCGGTCCGTTCCGTGCCTAGGACGAGTTCCTGTGTTCGGTTTGGTAACCGAGTAGTTCCTAGGAACGGAATATTCCTCAGATATGCGGAACGAGCTCGTCCGGCCGAATCGGTCGGACCGCGAGGAATGGTTCGCTAAACGCTCGCTAATCCGGACGCATGCGTGCAGGCGGCAGGCGGCGACGCACGCGTGCAGGCGCGCAGGCGGCAGGCGGCGCGCGCAGCCGGCGACGCACGCGTGCAGGCGGCAGGCGGCGATGCACGCGTGCAGGCGGCGGCGCGCGCAAGCAGGTGGCGGCGACGCGCGCAGGCGGCAGGCGGCGGCGGCGGCACGCGCACGCGGCGGCGGCTCGCGCAGGGGGCGGCGGCGGCGCGCGCACGCGAGCTCTCCGTGCGGCGGCGGCCAGCACGCGCCCGATTTGAGGATTTTTTTGACTTTATTCTTTCCAATTTGCCTCTAATTTGTGTCAAATTAGCCTGTTTATTACAATTTTGAGATAAAAAGGCAAAGTTTAAGTATAATTATGCTATTCCGTTCCGCTCCGAATTCTCCCAACCGAACAAAAAACGGAACCATTCCGTTCCTCGATTTTATCCGAACCGAACACGGGGTCGGAACCGTCCCGTGACCTCGGAATGGAACCATTCCGTCCCGTCCCCTCTAGTTCCAGAACCGAACACATCTGTAATACCCCATAGTTCAAAGACCCGAAGGGTAGATTTAGAATTTGTGCATTCGCATAGCATGCATCTGAAAATGCGGGAAATTTTCGCGCTTTTAAAATAAAGGAGACAAAGTGATCGATGTTTCGCTCGACTCGATGAGTTAGGGTTTAGATCATCCTGTCAAGTGCAATAAACTTCGAGATGACCTTTATACCAAATTAAATTGAAATCACAAGAATAAGATAAGAGTTATCGCTCGACAGACTAATTGGTCAAGTTAGTCGATTGTCGAGGTGCAAGAACATTAGACATGACCTTCCCTAATTCTCGACATTTCTTATCACAATTCTATAAAGAAAATATATCCATCCCAATTGAATACAAAACACATATATCAAGTTATTATTCCATATACATGATCATATACAGATATCTCATCTCATACACATATTATCTCATCTTATCACTCATCAACATTCATCCATGATCTCACAAGTATCTTTACACTACCATATCATTAATTCATACACACCTCATCTCAAATCCATCTCACATATCCATTTACATAAACATTCATAATCATAATGTCCAAAGTCCATTGAAATACAAATATGATCTTACACAAATCTTATAAACTCCCCAAACTGAAAGAAGAAGTAATATTACATCAATGTCAAATAAGTACATCTAAATTACCCCTTCAAATATAAATGTCCAATTTGGATATAACAAATACAAATGGGATCATATAAAAACCTTACAATTTGAATTGAAAGAATAATATTACATCAATTATGGAATAAGTACATATCTCAATGAACAGAAAAGAAGTTTACAAAGGAATAAAATGAAGCCTAAATTCAAACTTGATCTTCTTATCTCCCAATCTTTTCAATCTTCATTTCCTGCAAAACAAAACAAGGCAGAAAAGCAGAAAGAAAGAAAGCAATAATTTGCTATTATCAACTTCTCTAATAAATAAAATCATGTGATATTCAAATGCTTTGAGTGTTATAGAAGTAGTTTGGTAACAGGGCCTGATCAACCTTGTTAGCAAATTATTTTTGTATGCCTAAAGCAATTGGAAGTCATATAACCAATTGAAATTCATCTAAAAATAAATAAGGACAAGAGAAAAGCTTCTTATAATTAAAATGTTGCCTTCACCACAAGGGTGAGGCAATTGGTTTTGGAACTTAACTAATTGATATTAGGAACTTGTCCTAATATCCAATTGATGACTAGAGGGATCAACTTTATCTTAGGCAACAATAGGGTCTTATGGATCAAATTAGATCATTAAAGGCAACATGGATCAACTAGGCAACAAGAAGGCAACAAGGGACATGATCCATTTGAGCAAGATACAAAGGCAACAAGGGACAAGAGGCAACATTGATCCATTCATCAAGAAGGCAGCTAGTCAATCCCTCTAAATCTAGTCAAGTTCCTAATAAAAAGAAAGCCCACATCTTAATATCTCTCCAATGATATTAATTATCAAAGAAGAAAAACCAAAAGACAAAGCCCACCATCATTAGGCCAAGGCCCATATAAGAGATTTAGCCCACAAGCCCATGTAGTAACAAAAGCCACTTGGCATGCCCAAAAATAAATCCTACAAGAGGATAATACCAAGCATGAGAGGGATAAGCTTGCCACATAGGAGATAAGATCAATGACTAGGCATCCCTATCCACAAACAAAATATCTAAGTTAACTTGCACCTTAAGAAAAGCCATGTTATGGATATGCTTGACACATAGGATAGCTATCCATAAGGAAAATATCTATTCTTACTTCAACTCCAAGTAATTCTCATGCAAGGCCTATAAAAGGACATGCTTGCCACACATAAAATTCGAATTTGCTCTCCATGATATTTCCCACAATTACAAGAACCAACCAGCCGCACCACACTTTCCTCACATAAATGTTTCCTATTAGCAACTTATAAGCACCATCCTTCCCACCTCAAGAACACCAAGAACACCACCAAACCATGCCCAATCTTTAGAACAACTAGGAAATAGGTCAAGCAGCGAGGAGGAGCAGGCTAGCCACAAGACGCAGGTTATCATCATTTTCCAGAAGACCAAGCTTCTCTCCAGCAGCAGGTTGCTAGGACCTAATCTCATATAGCATAGGTGAGAGGGAAAGAGAGGAGAGGGGTACAGCAGCTACTCTCTTTGGGAGAGAGAGGAGATATTTCTCTCAGATCTGCATAATGTTGCTATGCAAGTTCAGCACAGAGAATTAAGACACACACCCTAATATTTGTTCTTATGTTTATAATTGCCTCAGCCTTTGCATCACAGGCTAGACTAAGAAAGCAAGCACCAGAATCTGATCTTATAAGTTAAATACCCAAATCTGTCCAGTAATACATCTATAAAAATTGCTACAACACAAGATTCTTACAAGTAATATTCCAAAAATCATTGAACCGCACAAGTATGCAAGTCACAGAAATCCAACATAAGCAAGCAGATATGGAAACAAAAAGTATAAAATTGTTTAAACCCTTTTATCAAGCTATCACTATTGCACAACACATATTCTTAACCAATATATCATAGCACACTAATGAGATATTCTATATAAGATATATGATCAAAAGGAACAAATTCCAGATGGTAAGAAGCTCAAATAATCATCAGGAAAATTATATACAAGCAAATATAGGAGGCCAGCAAGTATAAATCTTTCCAATTATTTCACTACCGAATTTATGCAAAAATAAGTAGCTGTAAGTGTTCAGTTCGTCAGTACTCAAGCACCAGCAAGCCACACATGCTATGGATGAGTAGATCATCTAAATTGAGCACATAGAATAGATCATTAGAATCAGTGTTGGACTAGCTCAAGCACAGCACAAGCATACAGACCAGACCAATCCCACAGATCATCGGCTCGAAGGTCGGTCAGAGAAGAAGAACTTACCTTGTTGAATTTTAGCCGAGGCAGAGCTTGGAGGAGGTGATCTTAAGATAGTAGACGAAGGAGGCGACGCCGGGGTTGCAGTCGTTGTACTGCCGACCCGCCAGCGTCGGAATCGTAGCCCTATCAGGTGCAGCATCACAGCACCACCACTGAAAAACCAGGAGCAGCAACAACACCAAATCGATGCCGGGTTGCGTCTGTGCACCATCCCGTCGAAATCGAGGTTATGGTAACAGCAGCACCGCCGTCCCGTCGGTGAAGGTTGCTCGGGAGTATCACATCGGAGGCGAGTCGAAGTTGAGGAAGACGACTCGGAGGCGCGGTCGAGCAGAGGCTCGAGAGGGAGCCGAGCTCGCAGAGGAGAGAAGGCCGAAGCAGTGTGGTGAGCAGAAGCACGAGAGGTTGTGAGGGAGCAGTCAGAGGCGTGGGAGCAGCGCCGGCGAGTTCGAGCCATGCGGCTAGGGTTCCGTGAAGCGAGCTCGATTGGGAGCACATGGTGGCGAATCCACACCGCAGTGGAGGGGAAACGGCGGAGGAGAACTACGCGGAGACACGCCGGGGCGCAGCGGTGCCGGAGCAGGCCGGCAGTGCCGGAGCCGTGGGGGACGGCGGCGGCATCGCCAGATGGGGAAGGAACAGAGCGCTTGTGCGTGCGTGCGTGCGAGGCAGAGAGGAGGGAGTGGGTCGGTCAACGGCCAACCAGGCCAGACCTTGACCAAAGGTTAATAGGATTGGTCCAACCCATTAGGCCAGGGGCATTTTGGTAATTCACCAAATAAAATTATCCAAAAATTAAAATGAATTTTAATTCTCAAACCAAAGGAACAAAAATCAGCTAAAAATAAGTTAAAAATATGTTTTCAACTCAAAATTTTATAAGAATTTCAAATATGATTTTTATTCTATTTATTGAAAGGTTTTCTTAAATGAAAAATTCAAAAATCCTTAAGTGGATATTATTTGAATTAATTCCAAATTTAAGTTTTGAAAATATTTTCTTAGGTGAATAATTCAAAGATCCTTAAGTGGACATGAATTGAATTATTCCCAAAAATTCAAGGATCCTTAAGTGGAAATGAATTGAACTATTTTCAAAAATAATTATTTTTCTAAAAGAAAAACAATTTGAGTAATAATCTCAAAGTATATATTTTGAACTTTATTACATTCTATAAATGGCTGTTCTGTTACTCATCCTAGGTAAAACACACAAAGAAAAGTTCACTTCAAAAATCATTCACTCTTGTGTTGATAATATTTGAAAGTTAGTCAAGTAAATAAAATTTGAATAAATAACTACTTCGTGATATTAATGAAATGTTTTCTTAAAGGCATTAAGATTGATAACTTAAAATTGCAAATCTTGTTTTCTAGCAAAGAGAAAAGTACTTACTTGAATTCTTTACATCCATAAAAGTGGTAAACACTTAATTCTAGATATCATAACAATTCAAAGTAATTTAACCAACCCACAAATTATAAACACTAACTAATCCTTAACCCTTAAAATCACTTCAGTTATCAAAGTATCAAGTAAAACAAAGCTTACACTTGCGAGCTTGGGTATTTTTGGGGATTTTACGATGCATCTCATATCTATGCATAATAGCATCTTGACAGTGTTTCCAGTAGTCCTTACTAGGATTACATTGCTATTTTCAGATCTCGGGGTTTTACCGCAAACCCTAGAACCCCGAAGGACATGAATTGCCACCTTTATCATAGGCAAGTTCATTCTTGCATACCGTTTGATGTATTTTTATCAAAGTACTTGCAAATCTACTTATACGTTCCTTTCACTTGCATCAAAAAGAAAAGGTATTTTTGAATGATGTGGTATATACTATTGGTTGGCGGTGGAACAATGGTAAGATGAATAGGTACGGTGTTCCATCGTATGGGAAGGTATATATCCTTAGGAACTAATAACCCCTGTTCCAGTGATCCTTTCGCCGTAATAAAAGCATCAACCAACGGACTTTGTATGGGCGGGGTCAGTCAGAGGCTTCTTTTCTCAACCGCATATCCTCGGCAGGCCTACACCGGGTTGGGTCGTTGCGGCGGCCAACAGCGTGGAAGCGCGTGCTCTTCCTGCCCGACGGGGTAATTGGTGGGGAAGCTCGGGAGGGGTGATGGGTATGCGTGGAACATGATTCCCCTACCGCATCATAAATGGGCGGATGTGTGTTGATTTGGGAGAAGTTCCACATGACTGGATGTCCTGAGTCTTGGCTATAACACTCATGGAGTGTAAAGAGAGCATATATAAGGCCAGGCAACTGTTGGGTAAAGTGATGCAACTCTGCAGAGTTAAACAACAAATTTGTGATATCACAACCGTGTTCCCGGAATGGAACTACGAGATCGAGGCCGGAATGGAGTCCCATTTGGATTCACAAGACCGGTGGAGGCTGGGACATAGTTTTCAGAATAAAATCTATCCTTTGAAGAAATGTTTGCAAAAACTTGCATCTATGCCAAAGACCTGAGGTTTTGGCAGTAGCTAGTGCATGAAACACCTTATCTCTATATTCTGAACTTGCTGAGTAACGCTGTTACTCACCCCTTCCTATTTGACCCCCTGCTTAGACTTTTGGAGCCATCAAGGGCGTTGCTAGATATCCATCACGATGTTGAGGACGTCTTCCACAAGAAATCAAGTCGACCTGGTGGAGCTTGAAGGAGTTGACCACTACTTCACCAACGGAAGAAAGATGACAACCATGGCAATAGAGGGGCAATGACAGCAGTGTCAATGGTATACATAAAGACCACACTGCCAATGGAGAAGACAACATCTATTGGAAGGAGGAGTACAACCCTGGATAAAGATGTTCCAGATGGAATAGATTAGGGCTATGACAATAGTAGTAGTGGATTAGGAATAAAGCTAGAGCTAATCTCCAGCTTAGTGAAACGAATTGGATCTTTTCTGGATTTCATTTGTATGAGACTTGCTTTGATATAAAGGAGGTTCTCAAGATTTTGTATTGAATATTGTTGTAATCCTATAGTGCTACCTTGGACCTGCTATGTTTCTGTTGTACTACTCTGAGGGATGTAATATTCACGGATAAGTCCTTCTGTGAGTGTTATGTCAACGACTTGCACACTACAACATGCAGTGGTGTGCTGGGTCACCGCAGATGGTATCAGAGCAAAAGCGACCTTAGGTTTAAAACCCTTTTAGGAGACTTGTAGGTTGGTAAAGACTATAGGAAGTTATTTTATCTAAACTATATCTTTCTATAACTTATGGTGGTTATTCACTTGAGAGTAATAATATCATACTTATATAGAGTATTCTTATCTATTCTTCTATAGGTATAGTACTTATCTATATTGTTTCTTTCTAAAGCTGGTATACCGGTTGAGACAATGTCCTATACAATAGATATACCAAAGAGTGTTATATCCCAAGTCAGTGATATCTATGTGGTATCATTGATGATAGCATCCTATGAAGTAGAACCCTATCATGAGGTGATGATGGAAGAAGAAGAGAACATAAGAGGATGATAATGGTGAGTTGGATATATGAAGCCATGAAAGTTATGGCAAGTATGCCAATTCCATTGAAAGGTATGATCGAAGAGGATTGTCGAACAATTAGAGGTACCAATTCACAGAGGTTATGGAGTAGTGCACTTGTCCAAAAAGTGAAGTATTATGGTATTCATGTATACCTATAGTACCTACACGAGTGAACGTGAGGCTACACTTGCTGAGATGAAGAAGTATGGAAGTATGCCAAGGCACGAAGACAAAGTTCAATGCCAAGAAGATTTAGTTCCTCTTGAACTAAGATGGAGATAGGTATAATTAGACACTAGGTCAGAGTTACTCAATTGCGAATGGTCAATTGTGGTAAAATCTTTGAGTGAAGGATAAACCTGTCCCATAAGACAGTGAGGCAAGAGTTGTTATATAGAATAGGTCTATAAGGTAATATATACCTAACTTGTAGTGTATAGCATCTAAGCCTTGGTACTTGAGATGTTTTTACTCAAAGTACTATATATTTTATGGGCTTATGTTGCATGAGTGATATATAACTGTATCTGGATTTTATTGGATTTTTGATTGACTAGATCCGAGCATGAAGTTTGAACTTGATGTGCAAATGCATGTTGCAACATTTTGTTCTTTCTTAATGTTACTGGTCTAGAGGGTACATGGGTTAGTATGAGAGCGTTCTGAGTGATCCGAAATTTGAGGCAGCAATGGAAGCTCACCAAGTGAAGGAAGTGAAAAGAAGACAGAAGTCAATGAAACCACTGATGGATATGGACCATTTTCCACATCATATTAGGATTTGGAGACATATTTTACAAGTATAAGGAAGGATGGAGGAACAAAGTAAGTTTGACCAAGAGTGTTACAAGTAGCTGGACAAGGATCTACCAAAGATGATGCAAGGAAAACTACATTAGGGGACATAACCAAGAAAGGAATGTTATGAAGTCTTTGCATATCAAGTCATGAAGTCTTTCCATAGAAGTTTAAATTCCAGGATGAAGAAGGAAAATATGCCAAATACATATGGATTTTCGTAACTTGGTGGAAGAGGTTATTGTTGGAGCAATAAGGAGATATTGATACTACTTGAATCGAGTTCAAGAAGAAGTTTAGCAACACTTATTTGTCTTAGGGTATCATAAAGTTGGAGATAAAGGAGTATGAAGGTTGGAAGAACATGGATATTTTCAGTTCTTAAAGAATAAACGGGGAGTTGATCGTCTATTCTGAGGCATTACTAGAAACGGAAGTGTGGGAATCAATCGCCAAACAAGAGTTCATGATTAGAGATCAGATATTTACAAGGATATAACTTGGTTTTGAATACAGAGATAGTTTACAAGAAAGAGTTGATGAGAAGGACATCCAACAAATGAGGATAAAGCATGAGATGAGGGAAGTGAAGTATTTGGATGGAAGCACGTTGAAGTTCCAGAAAGGACATATCAATCATGTCAAGAAGTGAATTTACAAAATTTAATGTTGAAGAGAACATCAAAACCATGGAGAAGAGTCTAATTTATCGTGGATTGACAATAAGTCAAGAAGGTGGACCAATTTGGAAGAAGATGTCTCACACATATGCTATCAAAGTACCCAAAGTCACAGTTATATCTGGAGCAACTGTGGAGAAAGATGTGTTATGAAGAGGATTGACATCTTAGAGCTAACCATTGAGATGGTAGACATACCATGTATTCTTTAGGAAATTGTTGGGAACCTGATAATAGTATCTCTTACCGAAGGACGATACAGGGGATTCACAATATGGTGGATATACCTTGTGTTCTTCATGAGGCCATTAGGCTTATATAGAGGAAGTTTGAGCTGAAATGTGAGTTACAAAACTCGACTGAATGGAGTTGACTGAATGAAGATCGACAGACAGACGGTCATAACAAAGGAAGTCTTAGGAAACTCCAAGGGGGAGAGTGAACAAGTGTATTGGATGGTATTTGGGTTAAGAAACACGAAGTTTGAAAGGAATACTTAGACTGAGATAGTGTTGAACCAATTATCAATGCTCTAGAAGTTCTTCGTAAGGATGAGCATTGTCAGAAATCTCTACCAGATTCGGAAGTAAAAGAGGCCGATGAGATTTGGAGGTTGAAAATCGCAAGGAATCCAGTGGTCATAGGAACTATGACTAGAGGGTCTACATGAGATGGAATGAAAGGAACTAAAATTCAAGGATGAGAAAGTATACCGTGTCAATACCAGGATACGAGGAGATTGACATAAAAAGGATTGTTCACCCTGAATACAAGAGATGTTAGGACTACCTGTACGTTAGAATATTTATGGTTGGATGGAGTACTTGTGTCTAATCAAATCAGAGGAAGCAAACCACTTAGGAAGAATTATGTTCTATATTGCCAGTAAGGACAGTTATCTCAGAAGTTCTAAAGCTCAGGCGATGAACTTACCATTAGAAGTAAAGTCCCTCTAGTATTCTGATTATAAGAAGGAGTACCTATAATCATATCTGAAGATCTTATAAGGAAGAAGAAGAGGACCTTCCCTGGAGGGCCATAAAGCCAAGGTAATGCAGGAGTTTGAATTGGATGATTCGAGAGACATGAAGGAATAGTAAGTTTGTTAGAATTTATCACAGAATCAATGAAAGTCGAGAAATGGATAGTGTGGACCAATGGAGGATGCACAGAAGTATGTGGGACAAGGGATCACTTAGGTCTACGTCAACGTCAGAAAGGAATTTGAGTGAATCAATGTCTGCAGAAGTTCTTTCTACTTATCCCTACGTGAGAGGAGTCGAAACTTCGGGACGAAGTTTAGTTTAAGGGGGAGAGGATGTAATACCCCATAGTTCAAAGACCCGAAGGGTAGATTTAGAATTTGTGCATTCGCATAGCATGCATCTGAAAATGCGGGAAATTTTCGCGCTTTTAAAATAAAGGAGACAAAGTGATCGATGTTTCGCTCGACTCGATGAGTTAGGGTTTAGATCATCCTGTCAAGTGCAATAAACTTCGAGATGACCTTTATACCAAATTAAATTGAAATCACAAGAATAAGATAAGAGTTATCGCTCGACAGACTAATTGGTCAAGTTAGTCGATTGTCGAGGTGCAAGAACATTAGACATGACCTTCCCTAATTCTCGACATTTCTTATCACAATTCTATAAAGAAAATATATCCATCCCAATTGAATACAAAACACATATATCAAGTTATTATTCCATATACATGATCATATACAGATATCTCATCTCATACACATATTATCTCATCTTATCACTCATCAACATTCATCCATGATCTCACAAGTATCTTTACACTACCATATCATTAATTCATACACACCTCATCTCAAATCCATCTCACATATCCATTTACATAAACATTCATAATCATAATGTCCAAAGTCCATTGAAATACAAATATGATCTTACACAAATCTTATAAACTCCCCAAACTGAAAGAAGAAGTAATATTACATCAATGTCAAATAAGTACATCTAAATTACCCCTTCAAATATAAATGTCCAATTTGGATATAACAAATACAAATGGGATCATATAAAAACCTTACAATTTGAATTGAAAGAATAATATTACATCAATTATGGAATAAGTACATATCTCAATGAACAGAAAAGAAGTTTACAAAGGAATAAAATGAAGCCTAAATTCAAACTTGATCTTCTTATCTCCCAATCTTTTCAATCTTCATTTCCTGCAAAACAAAACAAGGCAGAAAAGCAGAAAGAAAGAAAGCAATAATTTGCTATTATCAACTTCTCTAATAAATAAAATCATGTGATATTCAAATGCTTTGAGTGTTATAGAAGTAGTTTGGTAACAGGGCCTGATCAACCTTGTTAGCAAATTATTTTTGTATGCCTAAAGCAATTGGAAGTCATATAACCAATTGAAATTCATCTAAAAATAAATAAGGACAAGAGAAAAGCTTCTTATAATTAAAATGTTGCCTTCACCACAAGGGTGAGGCAATTGGTTTTGGAACTTAACTAATTGATATTAGGAACTTGTCCTAATATCCAATTGATGACTAGAGGGATCAACTTTATCTTAGGCAACAATAGGGTCTTATGGATCAAATTAGATCATTAAAGGCAACATGGATCAACTAGGCAACAAGAAGGCAACAAGGGACATGATCCATTTGAGCAAGATACAAAGGCAACAAGGGACAAGAGGCAACATTGATCCATTCATCAAGAAGGCAGCTAGTCAATCCCTCTAAATCTAGTCAAGTTCCTAATAAAAAGAAAGCCCACATCTTAATATCTCTCCAATGATATTAATTATCAAAGAAGAAAAACCAAAAGACAAAGCCCACCATCATTAGGCCAAGGCCCATATAAGAGATTTAGCCCACAAGCCCATGTAGTAACAAAAGCCACTTGGCATGCCCAAAAATAAATCCTACAAGAGGATAATACCAAGCATGAGAGGGATAAGCTTGCCACATAGGAGATAAGATCAATGACTAGGCATCCCTATCCACAAACAAAATATCTAAGTTAACTTGCACCTTAAGAAAAGCCATGTTATGGATATGCTTGACACATAGGATAGCTATCCATAAGGAAAATATCTATTCTTACTTCAACTCCAAGTAATTCTCATGCAAGGCCTATAAAAGGACATGCTTGCCACACATAAAATTCGAATTTGCTCTCCATGATATTTCCCACAATTACAAGAACCAACCAGCCGCACCACACTTTCCTCACATAAATGTTTCCTATTAGCAACTTATAAGCACCATCCTTCCCACCTCAAGAACACCAAGAACACCACCAAACCATGCCCAATCTTTAGAACAACTAGGAAATAGGTCAAGCAGCGAGGAGGAGCAGGCTAGCCACAAGACGCAGGTTATCATCATTTTCCAGAAGACCAAGCTTCTCTCCAGCAGCAGGTTGCTAGGACCTAATCTCATATAGCATAGGTGAGAGGGAAAGAGAGGAGAGGGGTACAGCAGCTACTCTCTTTGGGAGAGAGAGGAGATATTTCTCTCAGATTTGCATAGTGTTGCTATGCAAGTTCAGCACAGAGAATTAAGACACACACCCTAATATTTGTTCTTATGTTTATAATTGCCTCAGCCTTTGCATCACAGGCTAGACTAAGAAAGCAAGCACCAGAATCTGATCTTATAAGTTAAATACCCAAATCTGTCCAGTAATACATCTATAAAAATTGCTACAGCACAAGATTCTTACAAGTAATATTCCAAAAATCATTGAACCGCACAAGTATGCAAGTCACAGAAATCCAACATAAGCAAGCAGATATGGAAACAAAAAGTATAAAATTGTTTAAACCCTTTTATCAAGCTATCACTATTGCACAACACATATTCTTAACCAATATATCATAGCACACTAATGAGATATTCTATATAAGATATATGATCAAAAGGAACAAATTCCAGATGGTAAGAAGCTCAAATAATCATCAGGAAAATTATATACAAGCAAATATAGGAGGCCAGCAAGTATAAATCTTTCCAATTATTTCACTACCGAATTTATGCAAAAATAAGTAGCTGTAAGTGTTCAGTTCGTCAGTACTCGAGCACCAGCAAGCCACACATGCTATGGATGAGTAGATCATCTAAATTGAGCACATAGAATAGATCATTAGAATCAGTGTTGGACTAGCTCAAGCACAGCACAAGCATACAGACCAGACCAATCCCACAGATCATCGGCTCGAAGGTCGGTCAGAGAAGAAGAACTTACCTTGTTGAATTTTAGCCGAGGCAGAGCTTGGAGGAGGTGATGTTAAGATAGTAGACGAAGGAGGCGACGCCGGGGTTGCAGTCGTTGTACTGCCGTCCCGCCAGCATCGGAATCGTAGCCATATCCGCCGTAGCATCACAACACCACCACTGAAAAACCAGGAGCAGTAACAACACCAAATCGATGCTGGGTTGCGTCTGTGCACCATCCCGTCGAAACCGAGGTTACGGTGACAGCAGCACCGCCGTCCCGTCGGTGAAGGTTGCTCGGGAGTATCACATCGGAGGCGAGTCGAAGTTGAGGAAGACGACTCGGAGGCGCGGTCGAGCAGAGGCTCGAGAGGGAGCCGAGCTCGCAGAGGAGAGCAGGCCGAAGCAGTGTGGTGAGCAGAAGCATGAGAGGTGGCGAGGGAGCAGTCAGAGGCGTGGGGGCAGCGCCGGCGAGCTCGAGCCATGCGGCTAGGGTTCCGTGAAGCGAGCTCGATTGGGAGCACATGGTGGCGAATCCACACCGCAGTGGAGGGGAAACGGCGGAGGAGAACTACGCGGAGACACGCCGGGGCGCAGCGGTGCCGGAGCAGGCCGGCAGTGCCGGAGCCGTGGGGGACGGCGGCGGCATCGCCAGATGGGGAAGGAACAGAGCGCTTGTGCGTGCGTGCGTGCGAGGCAGAGAGGAGGGAGTGGGTCGGTCAACGGCCAACCAGGCCAGACCTTGACCAAAGGTTAATAGGATTGGTCCAACCCATTAGGCCAGGGGCATTTTGGTAATTCACCAAATAAAATTATTCAAAATTAAAATGAATTTTAATTCTCAAACCAAAGGAACAAAAATCAGCTAAAAATAAGTTAAAAATATGTTTTCAACTCAAAATTTTATAAGAATTTCAAATATGATTTTTATTCTATTTATTGAAAGGTTTTCTTAAATGAAAAATTCAAAAATCCTTAAGTGGATATTATTTGAATTAATTCCAAATTTAAGTTTTGAAAATATTTTCTTAGGTGAATAATTCAAAGATCCTTAAGTGGACATGAATTGAATTATCCTCAAAAATTCAAGGATCCTTAAGTGGAAATGAATTGAACTATTTTCAAAAATAATTATTTTTCTAAAAGAAAAACAATTTGAGTAATAATCTCAAAGTATATATTTTGAACTTTATTACATTCTATAAATGGTTGTTCTGTTACTCATCCTAGGTAAAACACACAAAGAAAAGTTCACTTCAAAAATCATTCACTCTTGTGTTGATAATATTTGAAAGTCAGTCAAGTAAATAAAATTTGAATAAATAACTACTTCGTGATATTAATGAAATGTTTTCTTAAAGGCATTAAGATTGATAACTTAAAATTGCAAATCTTGTTTTCTAGCAAAGAGAAAAGTACTTACTTGAATTCTTTACATCCATAAAAGTGGTAAACACTTAATTCTAGATATCATAACAATTCAAAGTAATTTAACCAACCCACAAATTATAAACACTAACTAATCCTTAACCCTTAAAATCACTTCAGTTATCAAAGTATCAAGTAAACAAAGCTTACACTTGCGAGCTTGGGTATTTTTGGGGATTTTACGATGCATCTCATATCTATGCATAATAGCATCTTGACAGTGTTTCCAGTAGTCCTTACTAGGATTACATTGCTATTTTCAGATCTCGGGGTTTTACCGCAAACCCTAGAACCCCGAAGGACATGAATTGCCACCTTTATCATAGGCAAGTTCATTCTTGCATACCGTTTGATGTATTTTTATCAAAGTACTTGCAAATCTACTTATACGTTCCTTTCACTTGCATCAAAAAGAAAAGGTATTTTTGAATGATGTGGTATATACTATTGGTTGGCGGTGGAACAATGGTAAGATGAATAGGTACGGTGTTCCATCGTATGGGAAGGTATATATCCTTAGGAACTAATAACCCCTGTTCCAGTGATCCTTTCGCCGTAATAAAAGCATCAACCAACGGACTTTGTATGGGCGGGGTCAGTCAGAGGCTTCTTTTCTCATCCGCATATCCTCGGCAGGCCTACACCGGGTTGGGTCGTTGCGGCGGCCAACAGCGTGGAAGCGCGTGCTCTTCCTGCCCGACGGGGTAATTGGTGGGGAAGCTCGGGAGGGGTGATGGGTATGCGTGGAACATGATTCCCCTACCGCATCATAAATGGGCGGATGTGTGTTGATTTGGGAGAAGCTCCACATGACTGGATGTCCTGAGTCTTGGCTATAACACTCATGGAGTGTAAAGAGAGCATATATAAGGCCAGGCAACTGTTGGGTAAAGTGATGCAACTCTGCAGAGTCAAACAACAAATTTGTGATATCACAACCGTGTTCGCGGAATGGAACTACGAGATCGAGGCCGGAATGGAGTCCCATTTGGATTCACAAGACCGGTGGAGGCTGGGACATAGTTTTCAGAATAAAATCTATCCTTTGAAGAAATGTTTGCAAAAACTTGCATCTATGCCAAAGACCTGAGGTTTTGGCAGTAGCTAGTGCATGAAACACCTTATCTCTATATTCTGAACTTGCTGAGTAACGCTGTTACTCACCCCTTCCTATTTGACCCCCTGCTTAGACTTTTGGAGCCATCAAGGGCGTTGCTAGATATCCATCACGATGTTGAGGAGGTCTTCCACAAGAAATCAAGTCGACCTGGTGGAGCTTGAAGGAGTTGACCACTACTTCACCAACGGAAGAAAGATGACAACCATGGCAATAGAGGGGCAATGACAGCAGTGTCAATGGTATACATAAAGACCACACTACCAATGGAGGAGACAACATCTATTGGAAGGAGGAGTACAACCCTGGATAAAGATGTTCCAGATGGAATAGATTAGGGCTATGACAATAGTAGTAGTGGATTAGGAATAAAGCTAGAGCTAATCTCCAGCTTAGTGAAACGAATTGGATCTTTTCTGGATTTCATTTGTATGAGACTTGCTTTGATATAAAGGAGGTTCTCAAGATTTTGTATTGAATATTGTTGCAATCCTATAGTGCTACCTTGGACCTGCTATGTTTCTGTTGTACTACTCTGAGGGATGTAATATTCACGGATAAGTCCTTCTGTGAGTGTTATGTCAACGACTTGCACACTACAACATGCAGTGGTGTGCTGGGTCACCGCAACATCCTTAGTTCCTCCACATCACACAAAAAATCTCATTGACTGTAAGTGGGTGTATCGTATTAAGAAAAATGCAGATGGTACTATTGACAGGTACAAGGCACGTCTGGTTGCAAAAGGTTTCAAGCAGAGATATGGCATAGATTATGAAGACACATTCAGTCATGTGGTTAAAGCAGCAACGATACGCATTGTTTCTGTTGCTGTTTCTAGAGGTTGGAGTTTGCGGCAGCTAGATGTCAAGAACGCGTTTCTCCATGGCGTTCTGGAAGAGGAAGTTTATATGAAACAACCCCCAGGTTTTGAAAATCCTCAAGCTCCTCATCATATCTGCAAACTTGACAAAGCTCTGTATGGTCTCAAACAAGCCCCCCGTGCATGGTATTCACGACTCAGCACCAAGTTGCAACAGCTTGGCTTTTCTCCCTCTAAGGCTGATACTTCACTTTTCCTTTACAATAAGTCTGGTGTCATGATATTTGTCCTAATTTATGTTGATGATATTATTGTCACAAGCTCTTCAAATAAATCCATATCAGCTCTTCTTCATGATTTGAATGCTGATTTTGCTCTGAAAGATTTGGG
Organism: Puccinellia tenuiflora; assembly: GCA_012064385.1. NCBI lineage: Eukaryota > Viridiplantae > Streptophyta > Magnoliopsida > Poales > Poaceae > Puccinellia > Puccinellia tenuiflora. The sequence continues at coordinate 771,431 of QRDG01000502.1, read as the reverse complement.
GGATCTACATTACTTCTTGGGTATTGAGGTAAAGAAGACACGGTCAGGTCTACTTCTCACTCAAGGAAAATATGGTACAGATCTGCTTGCAAAAGTTGGTATGAAAAAGTGCACACCTTGTCCTACACCTTTGTCCTCCACTGAAAAATTATCTTTAACAGAGGGAACTCCTCTTGGTCATGATGATAGTACACATTAAAGAAGCATAGTAGGTTCCTTGCAATATTTGACGTTGACACGACCTGATATTTCTTTCTCTGTTAACAAAGTTTGTCAGTATTTACATGCTCCTACCACTGCTCATTGGACAGCTGTAAAAAGAATTTTGAGATATGTTCAAGGCACTTTGCATGTTGGACTTACCTTCCAGAAGTCCTCATCTACCTTGCTTAGCACTTTTTCAGATGCAGATTGGGCAGGTTGTCTGGATGACAGACGATCCACTGGAGGTTTTGCTATATTCATTGGACCAAATTTGGTTTCTTGGAGTGCTCGAAAACAGAAAACTGTGTCAAGGTCAAGCACTGAAGCTGAATACAAGGCTCTTGCTAATGGTACAGCTGAGTTAATTTGGGTTGAAGCTGTTCTTAATGAACTTGGTGTTAAATTAAAAGACAAACCGTGTCTATGGTGTGATAACTTAGGTGCTACATTTTTATCTGCTAATCCTGTGTTTCATGCTAGGACCAAACATATTGAGATAGACTATCATTTTGTGCGTGAGAGGGTTGCAGACAAGCTCTTAGACATCAAGTTCATTTCAAGTAAAGATCAAGTTGCTGATGGATTTACAAAGGTGTTACCAGTCAAGAATCTTCATGAGTTTATTCGTAATCTCAACCTCTCCGAAGGTTGTGATTAAGGGGGGCTGTTAAACATTGTAATACGGTTTTTAACATTTTACGTATAAGGGTATGGAGTAGTACTCCAACCCAAATACGCCTTCATGTAATTGCCACGTGATGGGCTTTTCATCACCCTATTTAACACGTACCCGATCGACCCTAGAGGGCAACGATCGTTCCACCAAATCCAATAAAAGATACCAAATCACAGACCTGTGAATACCAATGAAGGTTCTCTCATAATTTTAATTTTGAGCTGCAATGCAAGGCTTTGTGCACGCACGCATCAATTAAAGTAATCAACCAACATCGGCAAGAGTACCAACACTGATATTTTAGGGAAAAACAATCGAACAACTTGGTCGACGTCAATGGGAAATCGATCCGACGAAGCAAGATCTGAAGAACTATACCTAGACAGATATAATAATCTTTCAACACCACTATTGACGCCGGTAAGGAGATCTCGTTGTCGAACGAAGGGCCGAAAATTACTTATTGTAGACGAAACTATCTCCATCGAAGAAGAAGATGGCTACCAAAACCCTAATCCAATCTATTGGGAAACAATAATTCTATTGAAAACTCCACTCATAGATCAGGTTCCCCACCCCGCCCGATGTTGGCGAGGCCGACCGGAGGAGGGGGAACCGACCTATGGTGGTGGAGACAGAGGTTGTGGCGGCGGCTAGGTCTCTACAGGGGAGCTCTCATATGGTTCCCCCCACACGCTGGTCTTTGTCTGGTGATGAGAACATAGGTTGAGAACTGGTATGAAAGAGATCACTAGCTCAGAGCTCTCAAAATTAATTACGTGGGTAAAGGTACCTTGTTATTGATTCACTTGATTGTCAATGAGGCAAGGTATTTGATATATCGCGACTATGTTTGGCTGTTCTAATTGTTTGCCTAAACAATGATTGGAATGAGCCAATGATCCATAACATAAGTAAGTAATGGATGCTATTTCCTCAATTTATTTATATTCAATACACAATCTGAGTTGCTGTCATTTAACATAGTAGTTATTACTCTTCCATTCTAAGTTCAGAAGTTCGTTGTTCTGAATCCTGTAGCAGCCTGGTATTCTTGTGGGCTAATGGAGATGCAGATAAATGACATACAAGCCACACGATAAATTGCATTGAGGATAGATGGTTTTCCCAAGAAAGAACTATCAATTTCTTGGTGCATAACCCAGATATCATCTAAACATTGTATAGGTACGGAAGTAGATCCAAAATCCTATATTTTCGTTGAAAAGATAGAGTTGGGTTTACAATCCTCGTAGGAGGCAGAGTACAAGCAGGGAAAACAAATCAATGTACATCCTTAAAAAAAATGGTATTCGAGCAATGTGCAGCCTTTTCCATTTTCACAATTTATGATAGAATAAGATCATGCAACTATTAAAAATGATGCTGAAACGTCTACTTTTGGTACCACCTAATGAACAAGAAAAAAATTTAAACTCTACATCCTATTTCATGAGTAAACTAACTAATCATAAGTATAAGCCAAAACATTCTGAAATGTGTGAAAGGAATGGCTGTTGTAGACCAAAAACTACATTCTTGGCTAGACTAGCAAAAAACCAAATATTATGCTTTGTGTTGACAAATTGAAATAGTGATCTTAATGACTTGTTGACAGACATGCAATGAACTGCATGCACATAAATGAACTTTATACTACAGGATTTTAGATAAGATACAAGGTTGTGTTTAGAGCAAGTGGTATATACACAGCCTGGGGCCTTCGGGTACTACTAGCTTACAATATGCAATATGATACCAAGAAGGAAAGAAAAAACCAGTATAAATTAAACATAACGTATAACACAAAAAGTTTGGATTTTAATCGCGGACTTAGCCACCACGTCCACGGTCATGGTTTGCTACACATTTGGTAACATAGCACTAACATAGTACTTGTGCATTTAAAGTAAAAAACTTGGCAAAGTCAATAAATATACTCTCATCATGGTAATTCTTCAGCACCACTTCAGCATTCAATTCGATCAAGCAGGTCATACTTCCACAAATGATTCCTATAATTTCCTGGTTGCAACTGGAGATAGAATAAAAAAAGTGATATAAAGGTAGTGTCAAAATACTTGTTCACTCAACCCAATGTGATTTTGACATTTAAAACAACAAATATGAATACTCACAATGACATATAGCTTTTCTACGCAAATGAAGAAGTCAACAACTGCACCTAGATTAGCGCCACTAGATTCGAGAGCCAAAATCTTCAATCTGTACATTTTGGTTGTCAACCTGATCGCAATCATTTTTTGGCAAAATAAAAATAATAAGTGGAAAAGAGAACAATAGCCTGCATATCAAAAATTCCGAATGTGGAGCCTTTGATGCTACCTAAAAACCCGTGTTTCCAAGGTGAAGTGTGGATATTCCTTCGGACAAAAAACCCAACATCTCCAGTTTAGGAGCCTGGATCACTCGGATGGTTGTTGAACCATATTCGGGATAAAATGGTAGCAATCTCTCGAGACATGGGGCATCTTCAATGACCAGCTCTTGCAAGGTAATGAGACCTTCTGAACGAGGTGCATAGAAACTGATGCTCCTAAGAGTCGGGAGCTGATGCAAAGGCAGCCAAATCTCATTCTGTGGAGGGTAATGCTCTCCAGAACAGTGCAGCCGGAGATCATGCTTTGGAGAGAATCCTCCGAGATGAAAACTCGGTGACGTGGGGGATCGGCAGCTGCAGAGATCAAGCACGCAGAGCGTCGGCACAAAGCGTGTCAGAGCGTGCGGCGACGGCAGGTAGTGGGTACTCCCCCCCTCCCCAACCCCTTTTTGACCTGGAGCTCCTCTAGGCCGGCTAGGGACTCGGAGCACAACCAGCCACCGCCCTTGTCCAGGTCTAGGGTGCTCCATAAGCTGTTGATGATGACCGAGAAGCGACGGGCCGGTCCGGGATGGCTGGTGAGGATCTTAGAGACCACCAGTTTACGCGAGTGAAAGCTCGAGAAGTTATAATCAGCCACGAGGTTGAGCGCGCCATGGGGGAGCCATCGGCGGGAGAGGGCCTTTGTGTGCGCGCCATCCGTGGTGGGCAGGAGGGAGATGATGGTGCCAAGGATCGCGTCGGAAAGATGGCTGATGAGATCCGGGTCAAGATCGTAGCCGCCGCCGTTGGCATCCCCAGGTTGTGCTTGTTGGTCGTCGGGTCGTCGGACGGGTCTAGGCCTCTTAGAGACGTAGGCCTCGTCGGCGGTCGCGGACAACAAAGGTGACTAGATCCACAAACCCTCGAAGACAAAAAAAGCGTTAACGATCTCAAGATCGTTGTTGATATAGTCGTTCACGCGTCGGATCAATCCGATGAAACACCACACGAGCGGCATCTCCGTGGCATCCACATGTCCAACTTGATAAAGACTTCTCCTCATTGATCCTGCAAGAGAGAGAGAGAGAGAGAGAGAAGTGGCTCGCGAGATTCCGGCAGCACGACGACGTTGCGGTGGATATGGTGGAGAATTCCACCAGGGCTTCGCCAAGCAGCTGCGGAAGGAGAGGAGGGTGGAGAGAGGGAGGCAGCGGCAAGGGTATTGGGCAACGTCCCAATGAGCCCTCCCCTTTTTATATAGGCAGGGAAGGTGGGGGGCGCAGCCCGGCCCTCCTAGGGCCGACTGCCTGGAGGAAAACTCCCCCCCCCCCAAGTCAAATCCCTTTAAACGGCCTTATCTCTTCAAACTGCCTTATCTCTTCATATCTTTTAATTTAAACATTCTTTAAATATCTCCAGCCGCATGGGACACATGGGCCTACCATGTGGACCCTTGGGGCAGGTGGGCCCCAACATGGGACCCACTAGAACCTTGTAGAATGTTCTGATACTTACGGAGACCCACTAGAAACTCTGGAACTTTTCCAAAACTCCAAAATTAACTTTCCCTCTATATTATATTGGCTGCGGTTTATTCCGAAGCTCCTCGTGATGTATAGGATCTTATCCGAGACTCCGAATCAATATTCAATTTACACTATCTATTATCTCAATAAAAACCCTAGCGACATCGAAGCGTTAAATGAGTGACCCTACGGGTTCGATAACGAGTAGAAATGATCGAGACATCTCTCCGATCAGTAATCAATAGAGGGACCGGGGATGTCTATATTGGTTCCTATGCATTCAACGTAGTTTTTTTTCGGTTGAACCACGATGACATGGGCCTACCATGTGGACCCTTGCATGCAGCGTGGCGTGGGCGAGGGGCCAGTGTCCCTGGCGTTGGAGCTCAGCCTTGGCGGCTAGGAGGTCGGCCTGGACAGGGGCGTGCGGAGGCAGCGGGATCTTGCGGCAGCGACGCATCGCGATGGTGGGGATGGGGCGGACAGCGGCGGCGACATGCGGATGCAGCGGGGTCTTGCGGAAGCGGCGCGGCGCCGTGCTGGGGCTGGACGAAGCGGCCGAGGGACTGCATCGAGTGCATGGCCTCCGTCGAGAGGGAGCGGCCGCGCTGGAGTGGGCCGCGGTTGTCGCGCCGGCCGCAGGTGACGGTTCCGACGGCCATGGGCGTCGCGGCGCGCGGGGGCCGACGTTCGGGCCGCGTGCGGGAGGAAGAGGAGCCACGCCATGGGAGGGGAGGGGAGCGGAGGAGGGGTCGAGGGTGAGCAGGGGAGGGTGGTCGAGTGGAGGAGAACGCGGACACCGCTGCTCAAGCTCGCCGGAGCTTCGCCGCGGGGGACGGCGGGATTTTTTAGTGACATCATCAGGCTTTGCCATGTGCCAGCACACGGTAAACAGGTCCGGCTTTGCCGTGTGCAAAACTGTGACAGGTGGGACCCATCTGTCAGGAGCCCGCCGTGAACGTCTGCCGCCGGCGTCAAGTGGTGGTGGGACCCACCTTTCAACGTTGCCGTGCGTCACGATATTTGGCACACGGCAAAGACTTCTTTACCGTGCATTGTTTCGCCGTGTACTCTTTACCGTGTGCGGCACACGGCAAAGACGTTGCCGTGTGTTTTTCAGTCTTTACCGTGTGCACTAGGCACACGGCAATGGTCAGCTCTCCCGTAGTGATATAGCTTATCTAAGCAAAGGAAGCACTTGAGGAAGTCAACAACTACACCCAGATTAGCGCCACTAGAATCAAGAGCCAAAATCTTCGTTGTGTACATTTTTGTTGTCAACCTAACCGCAATCATTTTCTGGCAAAAGAAAAATTAAGTCCAAATGAGAACAATAACGAGCATATAAAAAAGCTGATGCTACCTGAAAAACCGTGGTTCCAAGGTAGAGTGCAGATATGCGTTCAGACAAAAAAACCCAACATATCTTCAGTTTAGGAGCCCGGATCACTCGGATGACCGCTGGACCATCTTGTGGATAAATTGGTAGCAACCTCTCTAGACAAGGGGCGTCTTCAATGACCAGCTCTTGGAAGGTGATGAGACCTTGTGAGCGAAATGCATAGAAGCTGAAGCTCCTAAGAGTCGGGGAGCTGATGCAAAGGCGACCAAACGCCATTCCGTGCAGCGAAACGCTTTCCAAAACAGCGCAGCCGGAGATGATCCTTTGGACGGAGTCTTCCGAGATGATGACATCGTACAGGATGAGCTGCTTGAGGTGCAGAAAATTCGGCGGCGCTACCACTACCAGGTCTACGAATTGGCAGATGTGTAGCCTGAGCACGCGGAGCGTCGGCGCGAATCGGGTCAGCGCGTGCAGCGGCAGCCTGTAGGGGGCCGTCTGCACCAGGTTGGTGAACTCAAGCTCCTCGAGGCCGGCGAGGGAATCGGAGCACAACCAGTCGTCGAGCTCAGCCTGGACGCCGGCCGCACACGTAGAAGATGTGGATCGAGAAGCGGCGGCGGCGGGCCGGGCCGGGATGGTCGGAGAGGATCTTGGAGACCACCTTGACGTGCGCTAGGTCAATATGGGCCGCGAGGTTGAGCGGCGTCATGGGGGAGCGCCAGAGGGGGAGCCACCGGCGGGAGAGCGCCTGCATGCGGGCGCCGTCACTGGTTGGGAGGAGGGAGATGCGGTACCGAGGATCGCGTCGGGGAGGCGGCTGATGAAATCAAGGTCGAGGTCGAGATCGTCGCCGCCGACTCCGGGCGGTGCTTGTTTGCCGACGGTCCGGACGGCTCTGGGCCTCTTGGAAACGTGCGTCTCTCCGGCAGTCGGCGGTCGCCGCGTAGGAGGGTTTTGGCTTGGCTTCATGGTTACCCCGTGAAACGGGGAACGTCGTGAGAGACGGATGGCGGGCGTTGTTTACGTTTTTTATGTCTTCTTCCGAAGGGAACGGATGGCGTAGATGGAGCGGCGGCATGATTCGTCTCGGCCCGGCCCACTCCTTTGCGCACGGACGAGCCTTTTGCATGGGCCAGTGCTGCTAGCCCATACGAGGTATCGACCTTTTGTGTTTGTTTTTCTCTCTATCTGACACTGCATTTCAAAAAAAAAAAAAAATCTGACACTGAGATCTGGACTTGCATCTGGAGTTCTGGGCTGTTACTATCTATACTAGTGGTTCTCTGCAATTATGGTGTTGTGTCACATGTGAATTTGGTTATGTATGCACCATGTCCTGCTTGCTTGTGTTATGAAGCCTGAAACTGTGCTTTGCATTCAGAATTGGAAATTCCACCACCAGGACGATGAACTGTCAGTGCAGCGCTGGGACTGAACACCTCTGCAGCTTGTCATTTGGTGGCTACGTATTTACTGATAATGCCTTCACAATAACAAATGCAGACGTGTTAATTTCCTCTTCTAGAGTGTTTATGCAAAGCACACACACGTAGGGCTGGTTCTGTTGGTGCATCCAAGTTGGCGTCCGGTCCACAGCTGGTATACTCTGTTGATGTAAATTGTAGCTTGCCATGATACTGCTGTGGCAAACCAGCTTGTACGCTCCAAGGCCTTTGCACTCAGGAGGATGGGTCACCTCGCCGGATGCGTGGAGATATGTTTCGGTTGACCGCAGAAGGGAGAAACTTGGGCGCCCGTGCGTCTCCATGACCGCTCGGTAGCAACTATTAAAAACGATGCTGAAAAGGTCTACTTTTGGTGCCACCTAATGAATAAGAAAAAGGAAATTTGAACTATGCATCCTATTTCAGGTGAGTAAACTAACTAATCATAAATGTAAGCCAAAACATTCCAAAATGTGTGAAAGGAATGGCTGTTGTAGACCAAAAACTACATTCTTGGTCAGACTAGCAAAAAAAATAATTATGCTTTGTGTTGACAAACTGAAATAGTGATCTTAATGAACTTGCTGACAGAGATGCAATGAACTGCATGCACATAAATGAACTTTATACTACAGGATTTATATAAGAATACAAGGTTGTGCACTACACCACAGCAGAAGAATCCCAACAGACCAGTTGGTCGGGAATGCTCCTTACGCCGACAGAAAGTCAATCGGGAACCATCTTTGCCGACCGACCTGGTCGGTCACCAAAAGTCCGGTCAGCAAATGTCTTTCCCGACCGACCACACTTTGCCGACCGACCGTCCGACGTTTCGTAGTAGGATTGCCGACCGACCTTTTCTTTGCCGACCGACGATTCAATCCCGACCGACTTTGTTATGCCGACCGACCGTTGGACGGCGATATTATTACCGACCGACTTTCTGGTGAACCGTGTCCCAGGCCGTTGCCTTCTAACAGTCGGTCGGTGTTTTGTTTTCCCGACCAACTTTTCAGTAGTTTAGATATATGAATGCCAAAAATCCATATAAATTCATATTCGACACAGTCATAATGCAATTCAGTCCAACAGTAGCACTGATGACACACTGATATTCATTAAAGTCTAACATAGTGATATTCATGTTTTGAACTGATTACAACATATATAGTCTAGGTAACAAAATGAAGATAACTTGTCTCCACAAGATAGTTTTGCAACAATGGAAGCCAAATGACTACATTACAATGGAAGATACATAGCCAGGTTTACAAAATGGAGCCAACCAAATCCTAATGACCAAATTGACTACATTACAATTCATGTGATGTTGCCAGCGGTCAGTCGCGAGATGAGCTGGACCCTGCTGGTTTGTATGGCTTAATCTGTCCAAACAAGAAGGGTCGATCATTTTAGCAAGTTAGCATCTAACACAAACAGCAAACATTAGCAACTCAGCGCATAACAAGAACTATAGGTTACCTTGTTTGATGGCCATGCAATGGACCTTCCAACAGTATCACTCATGATCAGTAGGTCATCATACTGAAATGGCATAATTGCATCCCTCTTAATTGGAACATTAACAATGACCTCATAAGTCCCAGCCCCAAGGGCCTCCCCACCCACAGTTGTGGCTGGATCGACGGAGAGAACTGTTGCCTTAGCAACTGGAGTTTCAGGACCAGTCCATGAATACAAAAGCACGTCCTTCCCAACCTGAAAAGAATGATATGCAACAAGGATGCATGAGATGACAAAAGAAAAACTTGAGGCGAAAAAACTTTTAAATATGCAGTATGGATGCATGAGAAGATTACAAGGCTGTCATCTAGGTGGACTGAAACTCTTCTTGGATTTGGAACAACTCTTCTAGGAAAAAAATGATGTCCTTCCTCGTCATATCCTTCTTCGCCATGTTCTCCATCCACATGTTCATCTCTGGAAGTCTGCCAAAAAGAAGTAGAACCATGTCGAACATACATATTCAATGCAATGAACAAATTACATATATATTTAATGCAATGAACAAATTACATATGTGCAGAACAGATAATTACTTGGTGAGAAGTAGAACCATTATGAGAGTTAGGAGCCTCCAAATTATACCCTGACAACATTTGTTGATGTGTTTGCTGCATTTCTTGCATTTGTTGCTGCATTTGCTGCATTTGTTGCATTTGTTGATGCACCTGTTCTTCCAAAGTGCTCATGCGTTTTTCAGCTTCTCGACGGGCTACCATTTCAACTAGAACCCTTGTGCTCACTTTACCCCGTGTACCCGGTGTGCCCACATCTTGTGGCGTTGGCCCTAGACCTAATACACGGACACGACCCTTTGGCTCTTTCATTCCACAAACTCGTGCAAATAGATCGCCTTCTTGCAAGCTCTTTTCCTTCCACTCAGGGTGGTCATCAGCTGCCTGTATTAGTTCACTCTGCAGAATGCATGGCAGTTACTATAAGAAATCTATTATATACTAAAAGCAATATACAGTTCTATAACAGAGCCATCACGTTAATCCACGTAGGCTTGAAATAAATATACCATTGATTTTACTGCTAAAGGTTAAGATTTTAGAAACCCTACTTTTAACACTGATTTTACCACTGATTTTAGAAACTTTTCTGAAAGGTTGCTTTCGATACCCTACTTTTAACACCACCCCGGTCATTGTTATTTGTAGCCTCATTTACAAAGAACAAAGTTATGCGAAATGGAGGATAAAGAGCTTGACCCGTTATATGTAAAAAGGCGAGATGAATTGAAGCAGGTTGTTGGATCCATCATAAAACCTAAATTTGTACAGGGAAAAACTCTAAATGGAAAGGAATTTGTGTCCTTTCTGGAGAAGGTAAAGTACTAGTTGATGTTGGTATTGATATAAATCTGATCAATTGATGTTGGTATTAATATTGATCAGTACATCATAAAAGGTAACAACCTTATTGGAGAAATAAGAAACCAAGAGAGAAACGTTAACCATGTAAATTGGTTGAGGTATTTCTTGACTACAATGACATAGTTGATGTTAATACTAGCGAATTTTTAATGTACATACTTCTACTAAATCAGGTTCTCAAATGAAATTGTATGCCACTACTCTAAATATTTAAGTCGCTTCACAATGTAGTAGTGGTATGATTGTAGTTTTAGTCTCAGAATGAAATTAGATGGGATTAAGTAATATTTCAGGCACACTAAAGTAGTTTTCTAAACGATATAAAAGATAGAAGGGAAAAGGACATACTATAACTGGTGCTGCCTGTGGCACATGTTGTCCTTTGTTAGGTCCTTTCTTTAGGATATGAGTTCTGATAAACACTTCATCTCTCCGAGGGGTATACCCAAGTTCGTCAGCCTAAAATAATTTCTTATCAGTGCATTTTGAAACACAGGCATGACTTTTATAATTCGGACAGTGTTCTTACCATTTCTTTTGTAACACGGGCATGACTCTTGCTGCCAGCTGTATGAGGCACTGTTGACTTGGAGCGATTCTCTTTGGCTATAGCACTGCGAGCCTGCAATAAGTGAGCATTAGAGTAATAGATGATCACAAGGAAAGGAATAACAACCAAAAAGGGAAGATAGGGGAGGAATCGATGAACTAGGGACATCAGACAACAGCAAGGGAAAAGAAAACAATAGAAGACATAGAAGTTCAGACTATTAGTTACTTACAGAAATAAAAGTGAATACCACTCAAACATATACTCGTTCTTACACTTATAGTTACTCACAGATTTTTTTACTGACTGGTTTGTGTTTCTTGAACTACAAACATACAATCGATTTGGAGCAGGAAACAAACATGTAAATCACAAAACCATACATTTGCTGCACTAAACCGATGGCCATGATCACACCAAGTAGAAAGTATGATAGACAGGCTCCATCGCTGGGTTACAACATCAGAGCAGAAACTAAGTTGGGTTGCTTCAGCCCGTTTATATATACTTACTTCGAATTCAGGAGATCTCCAATATTTTAGAAGGTCCTTCCAATCAGCTTCACTAATTCTGTCGTCCTTTTTGTCATCAGCTCTTCATCAGTCAGTTCAGCATCAAACTTTGTCTTCTTTAAATCTCCCTTCCATTTTGTGTGTGATGTGTTAATGACATATTTCAAAGCAGTTGAGTCCACCTCATAAAATGCCTGTTGAAATGCAAATGCAAATAAGTATAACATATACATGTTCAGTACAACTAGCAAATAAGTACTACCTGCACATGATCCCACACTAGCAATTTGTTTTCTTCATCAATATCTCTCCAATCACATGTTTTGGGTGGTATGTGCTTCCTGACCAGAGTACCAATGAAATTGGCAAATTCAGTTGCTTCTGGCCCAATTGGCTGACCATGCTGATTAAATGCAATTTTGATTTTGGGCTTATTCAATCTTGCATATATGTTAGCCTTTTTAGTGCAGGTTCTGCCGCCTTTCTCATCATCAACAATCTCTGCATAGCAAGACAATGGACCGAGTTCAGAAAAAATATGCAGGATTTGCATTATCAGTGTCTGCAGGATTATACCTGAAGAAGTTTGGTTTTCAGGATTTGTATTATCACTGTCTGCATGATTTGCATTATCAGTGCCTTTTGGTCCCCTGGTCCTCAGAACACGAGTTGTAGGGGGTTGGCTTTGATCCACTGGTGCCTGCATAGAAATATGTGAGCGGTGAAGATACATTTTCCTGTTTTGGGCGTCTGCAAAGAAAAGGATTATACCTTTCTTTTTTTTCTGTTTTGGGGGTTGGCTTGTTTGACACATCTCTCGCATTGCAGCCCCTTTCTGGCGTATAAGTGCCAACTTTTTCTCATTTTCTGCCACGCTCCTGTCTCTTTTCAGTTGATACTCAAGTGCTGCCAGTTCATCATCGGTGACAGGCCCAACATTATTGTTTCCTCTTCCGTTTGCATTGTTTCCCCTTCCGCTTGCCATTCTTCCTACTGCACAAGACACAAATTAATACATTTCTCATAATACAAAGCATGAGAGAAAGTAGAACGGCGTCCATTGCTTACAGTTGATTAACTACACTTGATTTAAGAACAAGTCCTTCCACATCTGTCCTACTAGAACCGATGCCTCCATCGGCAACACTCACACGTATAGTAGTGCATGGATCAAGCAAATTTGCACGCAAAGCATTAGCAGGCTCAATAATTTCAGCGGAAAAGACCCGCTGTACACATGGGTAGCTACACACCCCGTGACTACCGTCCGATCAGTGTTTAGATGCGAGCTGTTGCTGTAGCAAGTTTGACCAGGTGGAGCGAGCACCGATTCGTTTAGTGTACACCGTTTGTCCCATTTGCTCTAATAGATGGCGGGAGTTGTTCCCCGGCCGGCCGTGCCGATTACTATGGGTTTGTCTCGTAGCATTTTTTCCACCAACATGCGAATATAATAACATTTATTGCATGCAATCTTGCCGACTAGAGCAATAGGCAGCCAGTTGAACTTCAGTACGGTAGAACCTGCAATATTTGGCTGTGTGCGATCATTTTGAAGAGGTCACGGGTCCTCATACTGCAGCTTCCTGTTCATTTGAGTTCTGACTATTCATTCGAGGTAGCAAGCACAGTGTCACATATGTTCGCTTGATTAGAGACTAACAAAGTATGCACGCAGGGTTGAGGGGCGCGAGTGGGGCGTAACTAACCTTGACCAGATAAACACGTGTCAAGCATTGGAGGGGTGTGTAGCTACCCATGTGCACAGCAAATTGCTTCTCTTTTAGACTCGTTTATGTCATAGTATGATGGTATAACAATAATAGACCATTCAGCATCAATGGGATCTTCAACATAGTATACTTGAGTTGCCTGTGATGCTAAAATGAAGGGCTCATCTGACATCTTCTCACCAGTATTGAATGTATGCTTGAAATTCACAGAAGTGATTCCAAACTGATCAGTCTTCACCCATTTGCCTTGTACACGATTATCAACCCAGTCACATTTGAGCAACACTACTTTCCCTTCATGTTGATAGTTCAGCTCAAGAATCTCCTTTATGATGCCATAATATGCTTTGTTTCTTACACTAGCGTTGTCACTTGTGGTGCTTTGTGCAATAAGAGCTACTCCACTACCTTGAATTGGACGACCCTGATCATATGATTGTGTATGAAAGTCTAACCCATTTATTGTGTAGCTACTATACTTCAGCACAACCATGTTTGGCTCTTTAGCTAATATTTTAATCTCATATGGTGCTTCATCACCCATCTTTTCCACCTGTGATTATGGAAGGCCTTAGCTACACTAGAATTACATGTCATATATATTTGAAAACTCGCATGTCTACTTACGTGCAACTTAAACCACTCATGGAAGGTCTCGTAATGCACATGGTTGATTTCTCGTTCACTTTGAAAACCAACAGTGGAAAGATAATTCATATGCTCGCTGCAAAGGTAACATTCGTCAATCAGAGAAGGAAGACATAAATATTTGAATAGGACAAGTTTTATGTAGTACATCTTACTTTAAATATGGTTCTATGTGGTCATAGTTGAATAGGACATATCGGTGGGCTTGAAGCCAAGTTTTGTTATCCAACATCACTTGACACCTGCCAGCCAGCCCTCGACCAGAGTTGCAGAAAAATGGAGTTGCAGCAGCTAATTCCAAATCTCCATCATTTCTATCTCCTCGGTTAAACCGAGTCTCGCCTTCTAAATAGCGAGAACAAAATGTCAAGGTATCCTCAAACAAAAAGCCCTCCGCAATTGATCCTTCAACATGACTTCTAGTATGGACATGTCCCTTAAGGTTTCCTATATACCTCTCTGTAGACCACATGCTGCGAAAATATACTGGACCAGCAATCATTGCTTGGGCAGGAAGATGAACCATCAAGTGCACCATAATATCAAAAAAGGATGGGAGGAATATAGCCTCAAGAAGGCTTAAGGTCTCTGCAATTTCAGCCGCTAACTTTTCCATGTCACTTACACGAATAACAGGTGAGTACATTTTCTTAAAAAATCTGCTAACACGTATCAATACAGCACTCACTCTTTCTGGCAATGTTCTTCTCACAGCAAGTGGCAACAAGTCTTGCAAAAGAACATGGTTGTCATGGCTTTTCAATCCAGTTATCTTCCTATCCTTAACATGCACATTACGACGTATGTCAGATGCATAATGGGGAGGAAATGTGGCACTTTTAACTACTTTGCAGACTGTCCTTTGTTGATCTATATCCATTGCATAAGGTGCAGGAGGGAAATAGACTTCTTCATCACTAAGATCAATAGGATGAAGATCACCCCTAATTTTGTGTTCTTGAAGGTCATACCGAGAATTAATGTTGTCCTTGCTTTTCCCCTCCACAGTCAACAATGTGTTAACTATGTTATCACACACGTTTTTCTGTATGTGCATGATATCAAAGTTATGGTGCATCTTCAAATCCTTCCAATATGGTAGTTTAAAAAAAATAGAATGCCTTTTCCAAATTGTCACTGGTTCCCCTTCCTTGTGTTTTTTCTTACTAGGCTTCTTCCCACTAGGATCCTTCCCAAAGTTTCTTGGAATATTTTTAGTCAGTTCAAAGATTTCACTAGTAGAAAGTGGAACAGGTGCTGGCCTTGTTTCTGTTTGACCAAATGTACGTGTGTCAAACCTTAAATGGTGATTTTCATGCAAGAACCTACGGTGCCCCATATAGCAATTCTTACTACCATTATTCAGCCTTAGCCAACATGTATTGGAATGGCATTCAGGACAAGCTCCTTCTCCAGATGTAGCACATGCAAACACATTCCCAAGACCCGGAAAATCTGTAATTGTGCATATTATGGCAGCATACAACTGAAAGAACTCGCCAGTCGATGCATCATAGGTCCTAACACCATCAACATACATATCTAGCATGTCATCAACTAAAGGCTCGAAATAAACATCAATATCACTACTAGGAGCTCTTGGGCCAGGAATCAACAAAGATAACATGAAATTTGGTTGCTTCATAACCATCGACGGTGGAAAGTTGTAAGGAATCATTAAGACAGGCCAAATGCTATAGCTAAGATTCATGGAACGAAAAGGGTTAAAGCCATCTGTGGCTAGTGCAAGCCTGATGCTTCGGCTATCTTGGGCAAATTTTGGATTTTTTCCCTCAAACTCTTTCCAAAGAAGAGAATCTGTGGGATGTCTAAGCAAACCATCATCCACGCGCTGTTCTGCATGCCACTTTGCGAGAGCCGCAGTCCTAGAGCACGCAAACAACCTCTGAAGCCTTTTCTTTATTGGGAAGTAGCGCAGAACCTTCTTAGGAACCTTGTGGACACGTTTCCCATCTCCATGCTTTCTTTCAGATTTCCATCGTGAAGCTTTACATTTTGGGCATGAATCGGCATTGGCATTCTCTTTCCAAAAGAGAATGCAGTCATTCTCACATGCATCAATCTTCACATACCCAAGTCCCATGCATTTGACAAGTTTTTTAGCTTCATGGCAGTTCTTAGGTATTGCGGAGTGAGGGTAAGCCTCTTTAAGCAGATCTAATAGCAAATTAAAACTTTTATCAGACCACCCTCCGAGCATTTTGGTGTGCAGAAGTCTAACTACGAAACGGAGCTTTGAAAAAAAATTACATCCAGGATATAGCTCTTGTCTAGAATCAGCTTCCAGCTTGTGCAGAGATTCCAATAAAGTATTATCCTCATCTGTACGGCCATCATCTTCAAATTCTCCCATCTCATCATCTAAACCACCCCCTAGGTCTCTTAGCAAAGCAGAAATATCGTCACCCTCATCCCTCTCTTGGACATCATAAAAATTTGGTGGATCCTCAGAATAAGAGCCACGCTCTCCATGGAAAATCCATTGGCTATAACCTTCAGCAAAACCCTCACAGACTAGGTGCTCACGAACAATTCTTTCTTCTCTCCAGTAACAGTTCACACACTTTTTGCAAGGACATAATATTTTGTTCTCGACGGATGATTTAGCAAAAGCATAGCCCAAGAATCTAGCAAGCCCTTCTATGTACTGCTCGGTATGCCTAGGCGCATTCATCCAACTTCTATCCATGTTAGTTGCACACCTATTAAGATTTAATTAGGCTCGAGTATTATTAACAAATTATTGCCAAACATAAAAATTAATCCCTTCCATGTATAACTCACAAACTAACAAACTAGCAAAATTAGAGCCAAACAAACCGCATGAACAGGGGAGGAAGGGAGGGAGGGAGAGAGAGATGTCACCTGGGCGAGGAGCGGACTGTCAGGAGCGACGGCGGAAGCTCCGGAATGGCGCCGCCGGGGAGCGCCGCCGCATGGGGAGCGCCGCCGCCGGACGGAGACAGCACCTCGGGCGGCCACGAGACGCGTGGAGGGAGGCAGCTCGTGGTGGGCGGCACGCACGGAGGAGAGGCGCGCGGAGGAGCGGCAAAGGCGCGGGTCGGAGCGGCGACGGCGCGGTCGGATTTGGGAAGAAGCTAAGATGCGCGGTCGATTTGGGGATTTAGGGTTGGGGAGGGAAATGACTAGGTTTTTTTTTTCACAACTGGGCAGGGAACACTAAAACATTTCCCGCGCTGGGCCAAATTTGTGGCGGCCGGGCGGCGCGTCGGCCCACTAGTCGACTAACGGTCAGTCGGGGTCTGTTTACCGACCGACTTGCGGATGGCATCGCGATCTTTGCCGACCGATCAGGCAATGGCAAAGAAATAAACAACGCCGACCGACTAGCTGTTGGCAAGCAGAGATATTACCGACCAACTGTTCGACAGCAACATTGCCGACCGACGTTCCGTCGGTGATCCTGGACATTACCGACCGACGCCTGTCGGCAATGTGGTGCTGTGGTGTAGTGAAAAGCTTTGAACCACATGTTAGGGCCTAAGGAGAAAGGAAACAAAAATGGAAACCATCCATTTGGTTCTTGTGCAAAGTGGTGAACTTGGGGAACTTGTTGAACCATATGGTCACCTATCATGACATGCGTTACTTCATAGCTTGGAAATCCAAGTGTGAAGGTTTTGGGAAGGTTTTGGCTTCCCTCTCCTTATTGTTTCCCATTTGTTGTTTGTTACCACAAGCAAGTTAAAGATATGCCATGATGCAAACATGAATGCAAAAGTGGAAAAAGTATTCGTATTTTTCATAACCAAGTTAGGGCTGTTACAGGTGTGAATAGGCGATTATCACTTTTTCTATTTAAGGGCTTGATAATTGCGGAATAAAACTAGGTGTTTAAATTAACAAGCCAACAACCTAAAATTCTAGGTTTACCTAAAGTGCGCCAACAACTTATGCTAAACAAGGCAAGCAACAAGGTGATAGCTAGATATAAACTTCAAGCACAAAGGCTATCACAAAGTAAATTGCATAAGTAAAAGCTCGGGTATAGAGATAACCGAGGCACGCGGAGACGAGGATGTATTCCCGAGTTCCTCCTTGTTAAGGGAGTACGTCTCGTTGGAGGGGCGTGAGCTCGCCACAAAAGGCCTACTCAAGATGCCACAAAGGCCTCACCCTATTCTCCGATGAACCGCACCCAAAGGTTTGGTTCACCTTCCACTATCGGAACCCTTTGAGACGGAATCCGGAGCCTTTACACCACTAAGTTTGGGGCACGCATCCACAACCGAATTGGAGGCTCCCAAGAATCACCACAACACCGTCTAGGGTCCAATGACCCAAGAGTAACAAGCTCCCAACCGTCAATCCCACGAATCACCGTGGGGAGCACAACCCGATGCAACTAATGCAAAAGGGGAAGATCACACCAAGTGGTCAAATCCTTCTCCCCAAAATCCAACCAAAGCAACTAATGCTATGGAGGGATTTAGGAGGAAGAACGAAGGAGAAACACCAAGAACTCCAAAATCTAGATCCAACGAGTTCCCCTCACTTAGAGGAGATTTTGTTTGGTGGAGAAGTGGATCTAGATCTCCTCTCTTGTTTCCCTAAATTTGGGCAAGAATCATCGGAGGGAAGTGGAGGAATCGAGCTCTAAAGATTTGCAACAATGGTGGGGAGAGAGAAAATGAGCTCCGCTGGAAATTTGGGGAAGAAGCCCTTTTTATAGTGGCCCCAAAAATAGAGCCGTTGGGGCAAAAACGAGTGCAGGCCGAGACCCCGGCCTGGGGCCGGCCTGCACCCGGCCAGGCCGGGAAAGCATCTAGCGACCGAAGCAATCAGCGAACAGAGCAACAGCGCAAGGCAGACAGCCCAGCCTGCTTCCCCGGCCTGGGCCGGTCGGGCACCCGGGTGGGCCGGGCAGCAGCCCGAAGCCGCCGGCCTGGGCTGGCAAGGCAGTGCCCGCGTGGGCCGGATGCTCACCCGAGCCGCCCGGCCTGTGGCCGGCCTCGGGCCCGGCCAGGCCGGCTGGCCTGCACTTCCTTTTTTTTTCTTTTTCAAATTCTAAAAATCTGTTTTGAAAATTCGATCGAACCGAAAACGCAATAACTTTCGCATACGAACTCCGTTTTCGATAATCTTGGACTCGTTGGAATCGTCACAATGAGCAAAACAAGAATATGCAGAGAAACATCATAGTCCAAGAATATATTATAAAAATAAATGGGGAAAGATAAAAGCTCCCATTTGCAAATCGGAAATGCAATAACTTTCACCCACGAACTCCGTTTTCGATAATCTTGGACTCGTTGGAATCCTCACAACGAGCACAACAAGATTATGCAGAGAAACATCATAGTCCAAGAAAATATTATAAAACCAAATGGGGAAAGTTAAAAACTCTATTTTCAAAACCGGAAATGCCGCATCTTTTGCAATTGAAGTCCGAATGAAGTAAAACCAATTTTGTTGGAAAGAGGACGACAAACGCAACCTTTGAAAATGGAAAACAAGCAATGGAGATTTTGCCGGTTCATCCGTGCGGAAGATTTATCTCTTCCATTTCTTTGCAAAATCTCCAGTACCAAAACCGCAAATAGAAGACGCATATGAAAACCGTTTTCGGTGAACTTGGCTTTGTCATGACGAGCACGACAAGCACCAAGACCACACCACGATAATAGATAAATAAGAACCAATAAAGAAGATTGCATGGATGCAAAGGTTTGTGCTCTCTACGGTGATACGATCACGATATTCGGTCGAGAGCCCCTCTTGATAGTACGGTTATCTATCCTATAACCCGGTCTCTCACTAAACAACATGAGACCGGTAAAATAGAAACCCTATCAAGATCATACCTTTGCCTTGCGCTTAAACCACTTGAGGTCGATGAAGACGATCTTCAACTCCTCAAGATGCACCACCTTTCTTCATTGCGCTTCGCTTGGTGAAGATTCACATGAAGCTCCCCCAAACACCAAGATGGGAGAAGCACCTCTTCGGCATATCTTCACTTGGACTTGAGTGTTGATCAACACGCACTTAGCCTTGATCAACACATACTTTTCTTCCCTTAGCCTTGACTCCAACAAATGGAGATCAAGCAACTCAAATGGACACACCTATAAATATAGCTCAATGCAAACATTAGTCCATAGAGATTGTCATTAATTACCAAAACCATGCATGGGGGCAACCATGCACTTTCACTAGCCTCTTTCCACCAGACAATTGTGTTGAACACAGAAGCTTGTCTAGAAATTCTTATTTTAAAAAAGTAAATTGATGAAAATTAGAACATATGAAACTTCTTAAAAAATAAGAATATTTGATGATTCCTTAACTTCTACCATGTTGGTGTGGTTTAAATTGCCCAGCACACACAAGAGAATCTCAAACCTGAGTCGGCCCAACAGTTTAACCAGTCCATCTCGCAACCTGAGCCATTAGCCCAACGCCGGCCTACCTATTCCAAACCCGGCCTGCATCTCCTCCCCATTCCAAACCTTCCCTCCCTCCAGACTCTACCATTCCAAACTTTGGAGGGAAACCGCCGCCAAAACCTTCCCCCAGTCCCTTCCTTCGATCAAATCGGCCCCAAAAATTCTTCAGAAATGCGGCGCCGGAACCTAATCATCACCTCCGACTCCGACGAGGAAGACGACGCGGCCACTCCTGCCTCCGTCTCCGCCTCTGCCTCTGTCTCCGTTGGTAGTGGCGGCGGCGTCCGGCCCTCGCCCCGAAACCCTAGCCCCTTCCCCTTTCCCTACACAGTCCCGTCCTCGCCTCCCCCCTCCCCTCCCGTCGAGATCTCCGATGACGACGAGGAGGTCGAGGAGATCCAGGACCCCGACGAGGACTCCCCCTTTGGCGACGCCCCCGACGAGATGCTGGACTCTGACGGGGACTCCCTCTTCACCGACGTCGCCGACGACCTCTCCCCACCATTAATCGACCAACCACAGCATCCTCCGCCCCTAATTCCATGTCCACCACCCGCTCCGCCGGTGCGAACCCCAACCCCAACACCACCGCCCGCTCCGGCACCCGTTCCTCTGTCCCGAACCCCAACACCAACTCCACCTCCTGCACGAACCCCAATCCCAGTTCCACCGCCGGCTGCCGCACCCACTCCACCGGCCCGAACCCGAACCCCCACCCCAACTCCGCCGCCGGCTCCCGCTCCCCTATTCCGAACCCCAACCCCAACTCCACCGCCGGCTCCCGCTCCTCTTTTCCGAACCCCAACACCAACTCCACCTCCTCTGTTCCGAACCCCAACACCAACTCCACCTCCCGCTCCCGCACCCACTCCTCCGTCCCGAACTCCAACGACAACTCCACAGTCAGCTGCCACACCCACTCCGGCCCGAACACCAACCCCAACTCCACCCCGGGCCTGGACTCCAATTCCGACCCCACTCTCGGCCTCGACGCCGCCTTCTGCACTGAGCTTGCGGCTGCGTCCGGTGGATGCGTTCCTGCGGCGGCTCGGCCTGCGCGTGCGGCCAGAGTGGATTGAATTTTGTGCCGCAGAGCTGCCTGGGTTCAACGACGGTGGCACAGAAGTGCAGGGCAGACGGTGCTTTGAGCAGTTCCTCTTTGCTGACATGAATGCGTGCGGCGTTGGTGTGCTCCCACAGGGTGTTGGGGGCATGGACGCTGCCGTCCTCGATGGGCCATTTGTGCTACAGGTTGTAGATCCTCATAAAATTCAATGTGTGAATGATATGTTATGCTTTTCTTACTGAGGTGGGGTTGTCAGTACTGCTTTGGCTCCACACCTAGTGCAGCATAATTATGAAATATATAGAATGGTTTGTTGTCTTGTGGACGATTCAGGTTCGTGATGGAAATATCTGCAATTTTCCTTCATGTTTGAGCATTGTGCTGTTACACGCTCAAAGTTAGGTGATTCAAGATTGATCTGAAACAGGGCGTTCAAACTGGACTCTAAACCTTCAGTTTACTTGCTTTACTTCAACTTAGCTAGTGCACCAGATATACACAATTCCTCAGTTGGTAGTGTTGTTTTCTTATGCTTGAAGGTGACTTCCTGCCACATAGAATGGTCAATGTTGTTGACATTACTGTCAGTTCTGTTGTACTAGTAAGATGCAGGTTATGCATTTCAGTTCATCCAAGCTATCTTAGGATCATATCAGTAATGCAACTATATTATCAGTTATAATCATACGATGAACGGAATTTTATTATTCCCTCCGTCCCAAAATAATTGACATTTGGTTTGCATGTATCTAGACACATTTTTGTGTGTAAATTCACCCATTTTAGTCCGTATGTGGCCTACATTGATGTCAAATATTTTGTGACGGAGGGAGTATCAAATATAGAAGATCTGCATCTTATGCAGCCATACAATTTTCCAGTCAAGTCTGTTAGTTTTACTATATTAGGTGCATAAGATGTTACTTTTTAGGTTTCTCAACTAAATGAGAACAATTAAATAAGAGATATGAGGAAGAACCGTAACAGAACTAGTTTATGACCCTAAATATGTCTTCAAAATTATGGAACTGAAAGTATGGTTGTCACTGTTGATTTCATATATGTTCCATAAGCCTGTCATTCTGTATCTGACTATTTAATTACCTTGGTTTTAATATAGTCTAAATTTCTAGTTGTGCATTGCTTTATAAAAGATGGTTGTCAATTGTCATTAGTTCATTACTCATTATATATTGCTTAATTGCATTGATGCAATTTACATATTGTTTATATCTCAACTTATTTCCATTATTGGTAAGCGATAGCTGTTTTAACTTCAACGTATGCCTATTTGTTTTTGTGTTATCTTTCAACTCAGGTAATTTTTCATGATTTTCTATTCGTTCTTTTTTCCTGAGCAAACCTTCTAACTAGCTGTGTGTTTTGCAGGTTGATGAAATTGTCAACATTTCAAATCCTTTGAGGGAAAGATATCGTGATGCACATGCGGGGCCCAAAAGATGTTTAAAGTTATCAATGACAGATGGCATCCAACGCATATATGGAATGGAGTACAGGCCTATCAAAGACCTGCAAGTTCTTGCTCCTGTTGGTTTTAAGGTCATCTTTTGATTTGCTCTTTTTCTTAAAAAGGTTACCATACCTTGTGCAAGTGATGCCTTTCCACAGAATGTACTTAAATGCGCCCAGTCATATTTGGCATGGGAATATACTCTTCGCATACTTGTGTGCATGTCAATAATATCAGGTAGTGATGGCATGATAGGATAAAGTAAAAATATTACCTAAATATGAAATAGATAATATTAGAGATAGATATCAAAGTAGCCAATACTGTGGTACCTACGCTCCAGGTACCATACTGTTATGTGCTGTTCCCATATTAAATTAATTTATATATGTGCTTTTGAAGCTGTTGAATGTATCCATCACTCTTATATCTGTTCTACCCACCAGATAACCCTTTCACTGGGCTATTAAACATCTAAACTATCTGGATTGTAAATGGTCACATGGAACGTTTACATCTATAACCGAATAGCTGTAAAAGAATAGGACCACATACTCTACATGCACTCAGTAAGTCTGTTTCTCTGCTTTCTGTGATACCGCCTGGCATGATTTCAGTGCACACATTTCTAAAGCTGTTCGCTTGGGAAACATAGAAGTATGTACATACTCTGTATGTGAAGTGTTGGTTGGTGCTGGCAAAAAAATTGATTATAATCAAGAAAAATTAGAACTCAATTGAAAGCCAGGTGTTTTCAGGAACTCATTGGGCATGACCATTGTCTGCATTTTATAACTAGCTTTCTATGAAATAATGATTGTTCCTGAGAGAGAACGAAATGGTAGATGCACTTTGTATGCACTGGTATCATATATGTTTGTAATATGATGGCAGATAACATATCAAGTAAATGATAATCAGAATGCAGCATCAGATCGAAGACATATTTTTTCCTTTCCTAATTTTGTATCAACGGATAGTAACTTTCCTTGAATATTTCAGATTGTTATAAGGAATGTGCACATAAAGAGGGGGCTTCTTATGCTAGTCCCTGAGGTTATTGAGATTCTTGGTGGGGTGGTTGATGAGTTGGAAGCAGCACGTGTCAGACTTGTTTCTGAAGTAAATAAACCACCTCGTGGCAAAAGGTATGTATTGTCCTTTTCCGTTAGTGAACACATCAGATTTTACGTAGATGACGTTTCGTTGCAAGGTGTAATGCTTCACATTGGATTAAGCAAGAAATCAGCAGTTATTTCTGCAGTGTCGAATTAGATGGATCAACAAAATCATTTCTGCTTTCTCCTTATAATGCATGCAATGCGGGAACTTCTTGCTCTTGGTTGGCAAAAAGAAAAAAAATGAATTAGATCATTTAAAATGCCTAGGCTGTGTCTCTTCTTGATCGGCAAGAGACACAACTCACCAGCACGCGATCTTGTATATATTAGTACATATCAGACTTCATTTTCTTTCATTCCCTCGTAACAGAACTTCCAAGTCTGTAAACTGAATTATAAATGCTTATATGTTTCCAATCAGCCACATGAGGTTTGCATTTTAATGTTCTGTCCATCACATTTCTTTACAGGCTGCTGGTAGTTTGTTTGTGTCTCGTATATATTGTTCTAGATATCACATGTATGTTCACCTGTTCATGCTGCAGGAAGCAAGGTGGATTACCTCTGTCCTCCAGAGCCACTGTAGCTGCCTGGCCAGGTAATATAAGCGTTACAAATGGTGGCGAGCAAGGAATCTCAATACCAAGAGCAGAAAACTCCTCTCATCCAGTTGGATTAGGTACCGTACTATATAAATTGATTAAATTCTACTTCATTGATTAGCTTTGGGGATACTTTTTTAGATGGAGTTGCAGAGATTAGAGAGGTAACTGATTTACAATCAATTATTATCGTCCTGCTAGGAACGAGTAACTCAACACAAATTTTGAACATTTTTCCTGCAATTGGCTACCTGGCATGATTGTTGAATCTATGTTGCAGAAAGACAGTTTGTAGGTTTTTCTACTCAAGCGGCGATACAAGTGACCAAATTTGCTCCCTATCTGCTGTGAACATCCATTATCTTCAGATATTATGGGCTACTTATAATTGCTTGGCTCTTGTTGCAAATATCTTGTGCATGCCCATAGTTGCCTTACCAAACTTGTTTATTTGCCTTACCAAACTTTCTTAGAGGCCCTACTGTTGTAGAGAAAATGCTTTTCCTACTTTTCTCTTATTATTAGGGCACACCATAGTACCATACTGTGCCAAAGAAAGTTGGTTTATCAAGCGCGTAGCCCACAATGTTTCAGTTTTTCACCGTTTAACCATGCAAGTTTTTATCATATGATTTATTCACCCGTCATTGTTATTCAATTCACAGGTAATGCCTCTCAAGTTGTTAGAACTACACAAACAGTGCTAGAAGAACGCATTAACCCTCCTGTTTTAGTAAATGGTGTCCAAGAACGAAGTCAGCATTTCCAAGAATTCACCATGCAAGACCGATCTGCTTCTCGTACTAGGAACAATGCAGAAGCTTCTGCACCTGCTACCTATAGATATGAACCCCAACAAAGCACTAGCAGGACTACACGAACTCCGGTAGAAGAATATGTTGACCACCCTATTGTGGCGAACAATGTCCATCAACAAACACAACGTGTCCAGGAAATCGCTATGCAGGACCGATCTGCTTCTCTTACTAGGAACAATGCAGAAGCTTCTGCACCTGCTACCTATAGATATGAACCCCAACAAAGCACTAGCAGGACTACACGAACTTTGGTAGAAGAATATGTTGACCACCCTATTGTGGCGAACAATGTCCATCAACAAACACAACATGTCCAGGAAATTGCTACGCAGGACCGATCTGCTTCTCTTACTAGGAACAATGCAGAAGCTTCTGCACCTGCTACCTATAGATATGAACCCCAACAAAGCACTAGCAGGACTACACGAATTTCGGTAGAAGAATATGTTGACCACCCTATTGTGGCGAACAATGTCCATCAACAAACACAACGTGTCCAGGAAATTGCCATGCAGGACCAAGCTACTAGGAACCAAGGAGAACCTTCTGCATCTACTCCTTGTGGATATGATACCCAACAAGGGCCACGAGGCATTGGTGGAACTAGTGCTAATGGTGTGGAGGCTGCACGGTCTTCAACTTTTGATGATAAGATTAATCAGATTGAGCATCCTGTCATTCTAAGTGGTGAAAATGAAAAACCATTTACATACATTTTCAACATGTTGTCAGATTGGGCCATAGAAAAGGATACAAGACCATATATTCAAGGAAAAATTAAGGTGCATTGCTTTGCTTCTTAAGACATTACTTTTTAATTGCAGATATATCTATCCTTCTAGCCTTTCGGTCAACAACTTTTGACATAAAACTGTGTCCATTCCATATTTGTGGTTTGGTCAAAATATGTTTCCATGGTTTATGAGTGCTGGAAGATTCTCTTACATGTATATTTATGTTGATTGGTGACGTAACTGCTACAGGGTCTGATCACCTCAGTCAAGCGATTTCAATATAAGCAAAGGAAAGAGTATGAGCTTCATATTTGGATAGATGATGGAAGTCACATTTCAGAGGCCTTTATTGACGGTGGTGTGAGTATATCTGTTTAATTAATAATTTCTTAGGATGAGCACAACCTTACCATATAACATTGCACAGG
Organism: Puccinellia tenuiflora; assembly: GCA_012064385.1. NCBI lineage: Eukaryota > Viridiplantae > Streptophyta > Magnoliopsida > Poales > Poaceae > Puccinellia > Puccinellia tenuiflora. The sequence continues at coordinate 744,892 of QRDG01000502.1, read as the reverse complement.
TTATACAAAATATAATTGGTCACTCGTGTGAGGAGATGAATGCTGCTCTTTCTGTCCCAAACTCAGCATCAGCCACCGCCATGAAAGAAACTATGAATGGATTTAAGGACTATTTGACAAAATTCGAGGTTGGTTCTTTCCTAAAATTGTACATATATTTTTGTTAATACTTTGACTTTTGTTCCTTATTATCAATTAATATAAATATGCAAGCATGACATGGCATAAAGTTTCGGTTGAAAATTCTAGACGTATAACGAAACTAAATAACATAAACACTGTTCCTTTAGATTTTATGTTATTTGCAGCTGAATTTATCTTTTTTGTTACTTGATGTGTTGAATTTTTTTGATCTACAAGTGTAGTGCACCTAAGCCCATTTTAGTGCATCCAAGTCAGCTATGAGGGGAGTGAAATGTCACAGAGAGCCTTTTTGGCAAACTTGTTCTATAAGCCAAGTTGGCTGGGCCCTTAGTTTATAAATTAATTGACCTTTCTTTAAATAAGCCCTAGCTATTTTGATAATTTTAGCTGATAAACCCTTGCATACATACTAGTCTACCAAACAAATAATTGGCAGTTTTTTTTTGGACATAGGAGCACATAGGCTCTAAGCCCCATAACATTAAATTATGTTAGTCTAAACAGGTTCAGATTAATATATAGTACTCCCTCCAATCCAGAAAAATTGTCATGAAGAGAGAGCTAGCTAAGAGCAAATGGATAGTATAAGAAGCGACACTTAATTAGGATCAGAGGGAGTACTATTTTAGCTTGCATGTTGTAGTATGTAATATATCCACACACTTATCACGCATATACTTGTAGCTAGACTTTGATTAATGTCTTGGAGCATTCTGCGCATGCTGCAGATATTGCATCAGCAAATAACCAGCCATTTGATCTTGGTTGTCTCTTTATCAAGGCTTGCTCTCATATTGTACTAGTAGTCGTTGCAGGTTTTATTTGAAGGTATTGATGTATATTTGGTGGCAAACAGCCCAAATGGTGTTCTGCTACTTGTATTCATAAGACGTCTATTCTGCCTCTTCAGTAGTGCATGGATTATTAGAATTCAAATTCGGTCAAAGAACCATTAAAATCAAATTCATTTCACAGGATTCTAGTTTCTTATTCATTTTACAGCATCTTAAATATTGAAGGTGTATATCTTTTCATCCCTCTCTAGGGTACAATGCTTATCGAGTTCAACAGAAAATCTTCGGCACCTATTGTGCGTGAGATGGATGAAGGTTGTTCGACTTCCGATGCATGGCTCTTGCTTCAGAGGATGAAAATATTTTCTGCTCAAAGACACATCCGAAGTTTGGACTTTATGGATACCACTCCTTGATTATGTTCAGCTTTTCTGCATGGCCAAAAGCAAAGCTGCATCATCGTGGTCTTGACACATGTGAAGTATTCAGCGCAAGGCTTCAGCAGCATTCAGTTCATCCTTTGTAGGTATCTTACGTGTTTTCCGCTAAATATAAGTATAAGCTACCATGTTCCTTATCCCAGTTTCACATCAGTTGCTATCCTTTTTTTTTAATCTTCTACTCATCGGGGAGTTGGAACGAAGTAAAGAGTAAAAATGGTGTGTTCTCACGAGGATAATAAAATCTGTCAAAGTATTGAAAACAACTCATGATTGTTTTCAGTAAGGTTGTTGAAAAAGTGAGAATTTTTTTTCAAATTAATCACCGAACGAAAAGATGAGATGTTCCAAGAAATTTAAAAACAACTGAGATGTGGGATGCGTTATCTTCTGTATCTTTTACATTACATGATCATATGGAGGCTCATTTGGGACAAAGAGAAAATACAATGGTTGTGGCATTTTTTTATTATGTTGATCTGATTTTTCTTCTTATCATGTACTCCATATATGATAATATTTGCTTCATAAATTTGCATTTTAGCATGTGCTTCTGTGCATTAGTGTGCATTATATCTTCAGATTTTTAAAAAGATTCATGACCTCCCTAATGTCCCAGGAGAGATTGGAGCGGCTACCCTAGTAAATTTACCTTTCTCATGTAGTGAGGATCAGGTGGTGCCAAGCACCTGTTGGTGGTGCGGCAGAATGAGGCCTAAATTTCATCTGGGTTCAGAAAGAAATTATACAGTAGAGACCACTGCTAGCACCTAAGAAATGCACACTGTTTTTTTTCTAAACATTGCGTGTATGCAGTCAGGCAGGTGCAGCCTCTTTTGAGATGTTACCCTTTCCTCTTCCTGAACGTCTCCAACCATTGACGACACAATATCTTACAACTCTAGGTTACTTGAAGCACAATCTTCGTATACATCACTTTTGTTTGAACATATATTTTGTATTTGCCACTGAAAGGAAATATTTTACTGCATAATACTCTTTTCAAGTGTCAAATTTGTCAACCTGGCAAAAAATGACCTTTCTTTTTAGACTACTATTTTTCTCCAGCACATTATTTAAAAAAAATTCATGGCTGCTTTCTGTCTGTGAAGTAGTAATATCTAAGCACAGCAATAGACAGTTCATGGCAAAGAGGTTGATGGCACAAGTATTTTCTTTTTTATTTTAACTGTGATAAACTCAGCAAGTTTGACCACTTACAACTGCATAAAATAATATTAGTTTGCCTTTTATTGCTAACTATCAAAATGCGGAAATTTGGTTGTGATTAAAATACAATACAAAGTCACAACAACAACCACAACAACAACAAAGCCTTTCAGTCCCAAACAAGTTGGGGTAGGCTAGAGTTGAAACCCATAAGATCTCGAAGTCAGGTCATGGTTCTGGCACGTGGATAGCTAACTTCCACGCACCTCTGTCCATGGCTAGTTCTTTGGTGATGTTCCACTCCTTCAGGTCTCTCTTAACGGACTCCTCCCATGTCAAGTTTGGTCTACCACGACCCCTCTTAACATTCTCAGCCCGCTTTATCCTGCCGATATGCACTGGCGCTTCTGGAGGCCTACGTTGTATATGTCCAAACCATCTTAGATGGTGTTGGACAAGCTTCTCTTCAATCGGTGCTACGCCAACTCTTTCACGTATATCATCATTCCGGACCCGATCCTTTCTTGTGTGGCCACATATCCATCTCAACATGCGCATCTCTGCTACACCTAGTTTTCGGATATGTCGCCTCTTGGTTGGCCAACATTCTGCGCCATACAACATCGCAGGCCGGATCGCCGTCCTATAGAACCTGCCTTTTCGCTTTTATGGCTCTCCTATCATAGAGGACGCCAGAAGCTTGGCGCCACTTCATCCAACCAGCCTTGATCCGATTGATGGGGTCGCAGCATAGAAAACAAAAATTTTCCTACGCAACAAGCGGAAGAAACCCCAAGGATCTAGATCTATTAGACGAAGGTAGCGAAGGTGAGATCCAATCTCTTATCCTTGAAGATCAACAAACGCGTTTTGTCGGTGCAGGGGTTGGCTAGTCGATCCCCGCAACAAGACTCATCTAGTCGCGAGGAGATGTATTTCCTCGAAGTCCAATCCGACGAAGTGCCACAAGGGGTAGCACCTCCGCGGTATCCACACGTACGGCTCGATGTAGATCTCCGCCTTCTTGATCCCGCAAGCAAGGTGGAGATGGCTAGATGGATCTCGGCACCACGACGGTTGTGGTGGCGTTGATGGTGGAGTGCTCCATCCGACAGGGCTTTGCCAAGCCATGTGAGAGGGAGAGGGAGAGGAGAAGGCGCAGCAGCCCTAGGGCATAGGGGTGGTGCGGCTTGGGAGGTGGCGCGGCAGCCCTACAAGGGAGGGGTGGCGCGGCAGGGTAGGAGGTGGAGGAGCGGCGGCTAGGGCGCCAAGGGAGGGTGCGGCTAGGGCATGCTTGGGATGGGACGCACCCCTTCCCTCCTCTCCTTTTATATGGGGCGGCTAGGGTTAGGGCAAGGGCTGGCCGGCCCCCCTTGCCTTGGCCCCCAAGTTGGGGCGCCCCCCTTTGGGCCCTTTGGTTGGCCGGCTAGGCCCATGTGGGCCTTAGGGTGGTGCGCACCCCACATGGTTGCTGCACCCCCTTTGGCCCATGTGGGTCCATACGATATGGGCTCCACTTCTAGACTCTTCTAGAACCTTCCGGAACCTTCCGGTACCCCGCTAAAATATTCCGGAACTTTTTCGATACCTCCGGAAACCACTTTCCTTATATGAATCTTATTCTCTGGACTCTTCCGGAACTCCTCGTGACGTCTAGGATCCCATCCGAGACTCCGAATCACCATTTGTTCATACCATCAAAATATCTCATCGCTAAACCCTAGCTACATCGGAGCGTTAAGTGTGTGACCCTACGGGTTCGAGAACATGCAGACATGATCATATCAATAATCAATAGCAGGACCGGGATGCCCATATTGACTCCTACATATTCAACGAAGTTCCTTATCGATTGAACCACGATGCCGGAGATTCTTAATCTCATATACGATTCCCTTTGTCTCACCGATATTTAATTTGCCCGAGATTCGATCGTCGATATCCCCATATCTAGTTTCATCTCGTTACCTGGCAAATTCTCTTTACTCGTCCATAATATAGGATCACCGTGATTACCACTTAATCACATGGTTGCAACCTTTCTGATGCTATATTACCGAGAGGGCCTAGAGATATCTTTTCTGTCACAAGGAAGGACAAATCCCAATCTTGATTCATGTCACCCAACAAATACCATTGGAGATACCTGAAAGCCACCTTTATAATCACCCAGTTACGAAGTGACGTTTGATGTCCACAAAGTATTTCTCCGGTAAACGGGAGTGACATAATCTCATGGTCTAAGGAAACTATACTTGGCATACTAAAAGTGTTGGCAATGAAACTTGTGTGACACGATCAATTACAACTCTTTATTATCGGGTCTTGTCCATCACATCATTACTGCTAATGATATGACTCCGTTATCAAGTGACTGTAACAAGTCCATGGTTAGGAAACTCTAACCATCTCTTGACTAACGAACTAGTCCGATAGAGGCTTATTAGGGATACCTGGTCTTTATATTCCACACATGTATTATGTTTCCGGTTAATACAATTATAGCATGGATAATAAACTATTATCATAAACATGAATATGCTAATAAACCATTTTATTATTGCCTCTAGGGCATATTCCCAACACCGATGGCTCACATCTTCATCGATATCACCATCCTTCTGCAACATAGACCCCAAATATCGAAAGGTCCCATCAAGACTAACCTCTTCCTCCTCCTCCTGCATAGTAGAACTAAAACTGCATCTCATGTACTCAGTTTTAGTTCTACTAAGCCTAAACCCTTTCAATTCCAGAGTCCGCCTCCACAACTCTAACTTTCTATTAACCCCCGCCCGGCTATCATCGACTAGCACCACATCATCCGCAAAGAGCATACACCATGGGATATCTCCTTGTATATCCCCTGTGACCTCATCCATCACCAAAGTAAAAGATAAGGGCTCAAAGTTGAACCTTGGTGCAGTCCTATTTTAATCGGAAAGTCACTGGTGTCGCCATCACTTGTTCGAACACTTGTCACAACATTATCGTACATATCCTTAATGAGGGTGATGTACTTTGTTGGACTTTGTGTTTCTGCAAGGCCCACCACATGACATTCTGTGGTATCCTATCATAGGCCTTCTCCAAGTCAATGAACACCATATGGAGGTCCTTCTTTTGCTCCCTGTATCTCTCCATAAGTTGTCGTACCAAGAAGATGGCTTCCATGGTAGACCTTCCAGGCATGAAACCAAATTGATTTTTGGTCATGCTTGTCAATCTTCTTAAGCGATGCTCAATGACTCTCCCATAGCTTCATTGAATGGCTCATCAGCTTGATTCCACGGTAATTAGTGCAACTTTGAACATCTCCCTTGTTCTTGAAGATTGGCACTAATGTACTCCTCCTCCATTCTTCGGGCATCTTGTTTGACCGAAATATGAGGTTGAAAAGCTTAGTTAGCCATATTATCGCTATGTCTCCGAGGCCTCTCCGCACCTCAATGAGAATATCATCAGGACCCATCGCCTTTCCTCCTTTCATCCTCTTCAATGCCTCCCTGACCTTGGACTCCTGGATACGGTGGACAAAGCGTCTACTGGTATCATCAAAGGAGTCGTCTAGTTAGAAGGTAGAGCTCTCATTCTCTCCATTGAAGAGGTTGTCGAAGTACTCTCGCCATCTACGCTTGATCTCTTCATCCTTCACGAGAAGTTGATCTGCTCCATCCTTGATGCATTTGACTTGGTTGACATCCCTCGTCTAATGCAAAATCACAGGGGACATTAATTCTCCTAAAATGAGATTACTTGTCAGAAATCACGCCAGAGATCTAAGTGGTAAACTAACACTAGAAGAAATATTTTGAAAGTTGAATCTTCCGTGTTTGTATTGTGCGTAGCACCAGGGAGCTCTCTGCAGATTGGGTGAACTTGTAGTGGGTTGATGCCACAAACTATCACTTCTTTAATTTTTTTTGATGCAAAACAGCAGGAGCTCTGCTTTTATTGACATTATAGGAGAGGGAACAAGAAACCTCATAGAGGTGTATACAACTCACTCAACACTTTGAGAAACCCCGTCCGGTCCTCCTTTTGCAAGGAGCAGCAACTCTAAGTCAGCCTTAACTAGCTCTGCAACCACACTCGCTGACTTTGCTTTGGATTCGAAAATCTGTCTACTTCTTTCTTTCCAAATGTGCCATATGACGTACACCGACATCGCGATGTCCTTCTTCTTTTGTTTGTCGAATTTTCCCCGGCGAGCTGCCTCCCACCATTGTAGTAGGTCCTGGTGGTTAGCAGCCAACTGCACAGCTCGAGGAAAATCAGGGCTGAAAGAGGCCCAAACCTCCTTCGCAAAAGGGCAGGCCAGCGCCAGATGCGAGGAAGTCTCAAACAGCTGATCACACAGGCAGCACAGGTCGTCGTGGGGAAGGCCTCTGGCTCACAACCGCTCGGCAGTCCAGTTTCTGTTCTGAAGAGCCAACCAGAAATAGAATTTTACTTTTCCTTCCGCACGGATCTTCCAGAGAAATTCAAGTTTAGGTTGTCTTATTCTTCCATGGAACTGCATCGCATACGCTGACTTTGCTGAGTATTGCCCATCCGCTGTGACATTCCAAGAGATGGCATCTCGATCACCCGTGAGGATGATGCCCTGAATGCAGGTCCAAAGCTGGACGAACTGATCGAGCTGTTCTTCATTGTGCATCCACTGCAGTCCCCGCATCCATCTCCCATCAGTCAGAGCCTCTTTAACAGATAGATTTTTCCTCCTCGCCAGTGCAAAACAGAGTGGTGCCATCATTCTTGGGGCAGTGTCATTCAACCATCGATCTGTCCAGAATCTTGTCATTGCCCCATCACCAATGGTGATCGTAGAACACGCTGCAAACAACTGCTTGTCAGTTTCATTGCAAGGGGTTTCAGTTCCAACCCATGGCCTTGAGCTATCATTCCACCTAAACCATTCCCATCTTAGCCGGAGTGCTCTGCTGAAAGCTTCCATGTCTTTTATGCCCATAAGCAATTGGGGCACAAATCTTTTTCCAGCTGACTAGGCATTGCCTCCCGAGGCCTCTTCATCAGGTGTCCACAGAAAGCTCCGTCTAATTTTATTGAGTCGCTTCATCATCCACTTTTCAGCCGGGAACACCGTGAGGAAATAAGTAGCTGTTGCAGTGAGCACACTATTGATTAAGGCAAGCCGACCTTTTCTGCTCATCATCTTACCCTTCCAGCCTTTCAACCTTCCCATTGCTCTGTCGAATAGGGGTTGGATCTCAACTTTTCTTGGCTTGCAGAAACCCAGAAGCAGCCCAAGGTATCTGCAAGGAAAGCTGCCTAAAGTTCCACCAAAATCCTGCAGAACCAAACTCAGATTGATCGCGTTGCAAGCAACCGGGTATGCCACGCATTTAGTCAGGTTTGTTCTCAAACCAGAGGCATCTCCAAAAAGTTTCAGAATGTGGTGTACAGCTGAGATGTCCTCCTTGATGGGGTTTACAAACAAGGCTGCGTCATCTGCGTAGAAGCTGGTCCTTATCCTGGCAGACCTGATTTTGAGGGCAGAGATCACCTCCTGCTGGGTTGCTTGATCGAATAGGCGCTGCAAAGGCTCTAAAGCCAGTATGAACAACATTGGTGACAGTGGGTCACCCTGCCGCAGACCTCTTCTGTGACTGAAAGGCCTTCCCAGTCCTCCATTGAGCAATATGCGAGACGAAGATGAAGCAAGGATGAGGGAGACAATATTTCGCCATCGTTGCCCAAAACCCATCTCAGTCATGGCCCTGATCAAACAACCCCAATCCAGAGAATCAAAGGCCTTTGCAATGTCCAGCTTTAGGAACAGGAGTGGGGTTTTCTTTCTATTTGCATCTTTGATTACATTTCTCACGTATAGGAAATTATCCTGGATGGACCTTCCTCTGATGAAGGCACTTTGCCCCGTGGACACCAGCTTATTAAGCTCCGGAGCTAATCTGTTGGCCATCAGCTTACACAGAGCCTTAGCAGCGCTGTGCATCAGGCTAACAGGCCTGTATTCCTTAGCGTCCACCGCTTCATTCTTCTTTGGCAACAGGACAATGGAAGCCGTGTTCAGCAGACTTCTTTTCAACTTTTCCATGCCGTTATGTGAACGTGGTGGGAAATGTATTGCATACCTTAGTAACTGGTGTTTTGTCTTTCTTCAATGTTTTGTTAACATGTTTCAGCGTAAGAAATTGAGAAAGTGATGTTTATGTTTTATGTGATTTCTTGACAGTGGCTGAGTTGTGGCATATGTTCATTTTTGCAAAAGGGAGCAAGAGATGGCATATCAACTCATTTTCAGATGCGGGCGCTCAATTCACCTGTGGATATGATCAGGAATTGGTTTAGCCTCTTCCACCTAGATAGATACAAGCACTTGAAGAAACTTGGATCAAAGTGGTGGATTGTGGGGCATGGCCTCCCTTACCGTTCTCGTCTCTTAGGACCTATAGGATGAGAAAAATGCATGTGTCTTCAGCCGTAGTTCAACCATGCTGTTGACCTTAGTTGCGAACACTGGATCCAAGTCCGGGAATTGGGTCACCATTGGTGCGCTGCGCTGCAGTTCGGTAGTATCATGGTCGGTGAGTAATCCATGCGCCGAGTCTTTTGTGTTTTCTCTGTCTTGTCTGTATATTGAACTCATCTAATGAATGAAAAGAGGCGAGCCTTGTAGTCTCCGTTTCATTCTGAGTATGGCCCGTCGTGAAATTCGGCCTGCAAAGATCTGTGACGGGATTTTATCTGGTGATCTTTCACTCTACTAAGACTGAATGTTGCTGCAAGTTATGACCATAGCCAGGAAGACAAGAAAATGTATCACAGGTCGATTGCTTAGCTACGCCCCTGTAGACTGTAGCCTGTTTACCTGGCACTGGCAGCATTACCGCTGATCACGGTTATAACTCTGTTTTTGTTTTTGTATTGTACCTACTGTTTTGTTTCTCTTAATCGAATGTTCTTTGGATGTGGAAGATCTATCTGTGATCTAACCAAAGATTTCCACCAATTCTTTGGTTATATCGGTGGTCTAACCAAAGAATCTGTTGCGTGTAAAATCGGTAGTTTTGGCATACGACAAGCTGTGTCAAATTCATATTCTGTAGTTGTCTAGTCTCGTAGATTCAAATTTGAATGTTTCATGTATATTATGAAGCAGAAAATTGTCCTGTGGGATTCATTTTGTGATGCTGTTGTTTCTCGTAGCAGGTGGAAGAGCTGCTCAACTCCTGCAACGGTCTTCTATAGGTCAGCTTGGCTTTCGTGTTGCTTACCGGTTATCGCCCTGTATATCTGGAACAAGCATATAAAACCCTTCACCTTTTAAACGAGGCTCTAAGCAAACTATTACAACTTACAAGTCTCACCATGGGACTTTGCTTATTTAGTCATGGACAAACACAATACAGTTCGACAAAGCTACATCATACACACACGATAGTCCACTCCCTGCGGCTCATAGAGTAATGCTACGTGATTTCACCCGGTCCTGATCTCTGGTGATCGCAGCGATGCTGGCTGGGTGAACCAGCTCACTCCTGGCATCTCGAGGATCGCTTTCCCAAGCGTGTCGGTCGTCGCCGGGCCAACAGAATTCACGGTCAGCAGCCGGGAGCTCCAGGCCAGGATATCCGGGAAGCAGACCCTCAGCATGTACACCGCCAAGTACCACCTCGGCTCGAACACATACCTTGCTCCCCGGCACACGTCCCTCACCACTCTCTTCGCGAAAACGGCTACGGGTTCCGCCGGCGTTGGACCCAGGACTGCCTGCAATCGTAATTAGCTATGTCAGCAAGATGAGATGATGAAGCTACAATGGATCGACGGTGTGGCATTTGTGTACATCTCTTTGGTCTTGGTCGACTTTCATCTCTCCCTCCTTGGTGAGCATTTTCCCCTTTGTGATCTCTGACTCAACCACCCCTGGGACGATCTCTGTTATGCGGACATCCCCGCCGAGCTCCATCCGGAGTGTGTCGTAGAAGTTCAGCGCCGCTGCTTTGCTAGCCTGCATGAATACACAAGTCATTTTTCATTAGCAGCATTTCCACATTGTACCTGTGCATCTGACCCAGAATTTATTTGTGAGATAAAATCTTATCCAGATGTTTAGCTAGAAGGGAATTGAGTACACACATTGTAGAAGGTGTTCCTTCCAATGAATATGTACGAGGAGTTGGAGGTGACACCGACGATCCTGCCATGGGTTTTCTTCAGATGAGGAATAGCATGACGAGTAGGGTACACATGGCCCCAGAAGTTGATGTCCTACGAGCAACAAACATGGACGAATTTCCGTTGTTCAAAATGTTGGAGTCAAATGAGGAAACTGATTTTTTTGGGCCTAATTAAATTTGCGTGGAGAAGTTGATGTACCATGAGTGTTCTGAAGTTGTTCACGTCCTCGACCTCTTCGAACCTGCAGACCTGCCAAATCGACGCGTTGTTCACCAGGTGGTCCACTGCGCAAAGTGTTGGCGCATCAAAGAAACAGCTCCGGTGATCGTTTTTTTTAAGAAAGTTTCATGTAACGATGATCAGCTGCAGATGCGTGTCATGCATCTCAGACTTACATCTTCCAAAGTAGGCAACCGTGTCGTCGATGAACTTCCGGCAGTCATCAGGCCTGGAGACGTCGGCCGGCAAGACGAGGACGCCTGGCGAGCCGAGCGCCGACGCGTTGTCGGCGACCTCCTGGAGGCTCGTCTCCCTTCTCGCCACCAGCGCCAGGTAGGCTCCTCTCTTCGCATACTCGTAAGCCAGGTGCTACAGCGGAAGTTCATAAGCACATTTAAAACTACCAACGGAACTATCCAAGTCAGGGATATGCCGGAGGAGGCGCCGGTGATGAGGACGACCTTGCCGGAGACGTCCTCGGGGAAGACGGAGCTGAGGAAGGAGGTGGTGAGCTTGTAGACGTAGTAGGCAGGGAGGAAGAGCAGGAGCGGCGCGGCGAGCGCCAGCTCTAGCGCCAGTCCGGCCAGCGTGCTCATCAGCATCGTCGTCGGCGCCCTTGCTGATTGACACCGCTGCAGTATGCGATGTGACCCGCGGACAGCGGTGCGTATATGCCGGCCGGCGTGCGTTTTCAGCGGTGCAGGAGACGCGTGGAGAGAGGCGAGAGCATGCGGATGGCCATCTCAGCGGCTACGTGCCGGTGCAGTGGACCCACCCGTCCGCTTTATCCTTCCTTCACATGTCACGCCAAAAATCCACGGAAAATCATTTGTACCTCCGAGCTAGAGTGATCCTATATTTTTTTAAAAAAATCAAAAGAGGGAGTAAATCCACCTCCGACCAGTGGATTGAGACGTTCTTTCCACGCCGATTTGCTTTGGTTTACTAGCTAGTATGATAGTGCAAAAGAGGGTGAAATGTATGCTAGGAAATGCAATGATGTCGTCTCAACATGCTCCTCATACCATTGCCCCCAGGGGCGGAGCCAGGATTTGACTATAGGGGGGGCGAGGAAGACGACAACCGCGGAACGACATAGAGGAATTTTTTTTTAACGGGACTGATATATTATGTATAGCATGAATATACAAAATGAAAAATCGTTGGTATCTTTCTCATCATTTTTTGCAGGTCTTTATCTTTGTTTTGGAATCATAAATAAATTGTATTTTCAATTATTCTCTTGTTTTTGTTTTTGAACCCTATGATAGTGTATACAATTTGATATATATTTTCTATTGAATCTAACAAAAATAGTTAACTAGTAGTATCTATGAATTAAATTGTAACAATATTAATACACACCATACCTTAGGTATAGAAAATTCAGTATCAAAAATTGCACACACGATGTAGTAGCTGCGCCAGAGCGGCCAGCGCCATATCCTGTTCCGATCTACTGGCGTGTGCCGTAGGGAGGCGGCGGGCGGCTAGCATCAGGCCGTATTCTGCTCCGATCTCCTGGCGTGGTGGCGTATGGAGGCGGCGCGGCGAGCAGCAAGCAGTTTGCGGCGGGTCGTACAGTTCTTCAATCGATCCTAGATCGATCTACTAACTCCCATGGACTAAAACTATATGGCCAGATGCAGAGCTAGTTTTGATCCAGGTAAACAAAGTCATGATAGGGACATGGGCTAGTGGGCTTTCATTCGTTCCACTACAACTGAATAAAGTAAACATGGGCTAATAATCTTTGTTTATTTTCGGTCATTAGCGCACATATGTACGTATATACTACATGTATAGCTACGTAAGATGTTGAGGGGGGCGATCGGCTGGGGGGGGGGGGGGGGGGGTCTGACCCCTGCTAGCACCCCCCTGTCTCCGCCCCTGATTGCCCCCACCTTCTATTATGTTACAAAGGAGAGAAAAGAGTAAGGGTTTCCTATAGCGTGGCTCATAGTAGGTGGATCTTTGTTATTCCCGTGAGTCGTCGATCAAGAGTGGAAGGTGAGACTTCTGCCACCGCTGCAGCACACCATCTTTCATAGGCTCTTATCATCTAACCGGTACAAATCCTAGGTGCTCTACCCTATAAACGTTCCCGGCCGCTACTGCCGCAGAGAATCGGTTTGTGTGTAACGTCATACAAGAAAACAAACACAAAATTATAACCATAGGTCTAAAAACACGAATTACTTTAACATTGTGTTAACAACATAAATGTTACGAGATCTTACAACCGAACATGGTGATACACGTTGGGAAGAACATGACCATATTTACGATGGTGAAGGAAACGATGAGGATGGTGTCAGGGGTGATGAGGGGCATGGCGATGGCTTCACGGCCACTTCTTCTTTCCTTCACGCCTCCTCTATGGTGAAGATAGACCTTGGAGCTATGTTGGAGATGGTGGATGCTCCTCCCCAATGGAGGAATGGATTGATGATATAGTTAGATGTGGCTCCTCTTGGATAACGAGGATATATAAAACAAATCAGCACCATCTCAATCGGTATAAAGACCTTTCTTAACTCACATAGCGTCAATGCGCAAAATGGCTCCAAATTAGGAGACATGATATGGGGGAGATTGGGCCATTCTCATGCGTGTTTTCGGGAAGTATGAACTACGAGCAACCACGCTCGTACTGGTCGGCTTGTGTTGGTCCTAACAGCGTTCTTCAATTTTACAGTTGATTATTCGTACGACCTTGGATTGAGATGATCCAAAAACCAAATTTGATCATTTTGATACAAACAAATACTATCTTAGTTGATTTATTCATTTGAGATCATCTTGATGACACTTCTTATAATAAGTTCCCAAATGTAGTAGTTGTCTCTTCCCCCTTTTAGATCCAAAATTGACGGCAATGATGTGTAAGATCTCACAGGAGATGAAAGTCCACCTGAAACTCTATACGAAACAAAATAAAGCAAACAAACTAAGAAGTAAATAATCCTGTAATATTCCGAGATGAATCTCAATAATATAAAGGTTAAAATCAAAAGAAAAAGATGATTATAAAATGGACCCATCAAAAACATAGAGGCTCGATGCCAAGACACTACATTTCAAAGAGCAACTTTAGCGGCTCTAGGAGCACCAGAGTCTAGGGAGTCAACGGGGAGGCCTGTAACGCCCCAAGATCGGTACTATGCAGACTTAGCTATTTCCGCCAAATCCGCATAATAACGATCCTAAAGGACGCCCACCAGGCATAACGTGCACGTCGCAACACACACGTTATACGGGTGGAATTGTGATAACATTACAACAGTTCTCGATGGAACCCACAAAAGAACATATATACAACAACGACTCATAGAGTCAAGAACCAAAGATACAATACAAAGATCCAAAATAACAACGGAAGCGGGTAGCGTCCGGCTACGGACAAGAAACAAATTGGACTAAGAGTCCTGAGGATAAACGAAGGCACCATATCCCTGCCCAGGCCAAGCCGGAGGGATTCCCAAGCTAACGTCGTAGACTTCAAACCTGTTGGCTGCATTGGAATAGCAGCCCCGAAGGGGTCAGTACTAGTAGAAGTACTGGCAAGTAATACTCACAAGATATCAAAACTGGAATTCTGGGGAAAGAGGGTTAGCGATTGAGGCGGCAAGCAGCACTAACAACTTATAGAGACACACTACAACTTTCGTCTATCAGAGACAAGGTAAGAGAGCGCATGAGGAGCCAACTATACTACACACCAAACAAACCCGCCCTAAAACGACTCCCTCGTATCCTTAGCCCACGAGGAAGAAGTCCGGGCACTCACACGGTGGACAAGTTTTATAGGTTATTATTCAAGTAATCTATCTTACTAGTCAAGTTATTATCATCATAAGGTGCAAGTTGTCTATGATCTTTTTAGCCAGCGCATTTCACCAAGTCGTCCATAACCGCGGACACGGCTTTTCGAAAAGATTTAACCCTGCAGGGATGCACCAATGAACCCACACGCATCGAAACTCTCGCTTAGAGGTGTACCGGTGGAGGTTTCGACGCAATACTTCCCTTCAATATAAACAAATCCAGGGAGCCACCTAGCTAGGACTGATCCACCTTGAGAGTCCGGCCGAAGCTTCGAGGTGGGCCTAACCGTTGCGTGAACGGCTTCGGGAGGGAACACTCATACGATTGCCCTCCTTCCACATGCGGTTAACGCACGGTCCGCAAAATCTACGAAACACCCGAACTACTTGTGGTATACTGGACAGGTTTGAGGATCCGGTAATAGATTGCGGGGAGGCCCATAGAACTCCCACATGTGGTTAGTGCGCTCAGTCTTGGATCAGCGGAAAAGAACTCGGGTCCTAGGCGACACTAGCAGAACAAATCACCGCGATTGGCCTTCCGCCGGTGCCTTATCTTTATTAAGTTATTCCCATCACAACAGAAATTAAAGATTACCATTTTAGTTGAGCCTAGCTATCATATTAAAGACAAGACTAGACATAAAGATAACAGGACTGAAGCAAGGCACCTAAGCATGCACTAGGACTCGCAAGGCTAACAAGGTAAACAAGCAACAGGTGATAGGATGTGGGGGTGTGGCTATATCATGGCTGCAAGGGAAACATGCATATAGGATCGAGACACAAGCATCGATACATAAGGCTAGCAAGGAACAAAAGATAGGACGAGTGAGAGACAGAAAACAAACAAAGATAGCAAGGGAGTATCACTTGCCTGCAATCCGGTAGAGGTAGCAGGATCTGTCGTTGCTCACATCAACTCAACGTCCTATTCCCGAAGAAGCAACAAACACTGGAAACATAAAAGATGCATTTTACTACTACGGCAAAAGAAGCGGCATGTTGATGACATGATGCATGACAAATTAAATGTTGTCCAATTTTATTCCCTAACACATGGCAAAACATTTTAAATGGGATCGATACACAATATAGATGCACCGGACAAATCCCATAATTTAAAGTTGGATTAATTCGACTAAATGGAGAAAAAGTGCGATGTTAATTAATGATGCATGATTTTAGAAGATACGGATATATATGGCATATAGGGGTTTAGGGTTGGGGTCATACATCGGAAACGAGGAACTTCGGATTCGGAACCGTCGTCTTCGGGTCGTAGTCGAAGTAGTCGTCGTAGTCGAGGTAGTCGTTCATCTGGAGTCGAAGTAGTCATCCATTCGAGGTCGAAGTAGTCGAAGTAGTCGACATCGAGGAAGTAGTCGTACTCGGGTCGTCGTCGTGGCGGACCTTAGCGTTCCGGGCTTCGGGGTCGACGGGGTCCTCGGTGGTCGGGGTACTCGGCGTCGGGGATTTGGCTTCACGGTGCTTCACGACGGGAACTGGATCGGGAAACTACTTCACGTCGGGAAAACGCATCGGGGAAAAATCCACGACACTGGGAAAATGCACGGGAGACACCGGGGAACTCAAAACGGGAACATCGGGAACGATCATCGGGTGCGAGGGCACGTCAACGGTGACGGACACAGGGAGAGCAAAAGCAGCAGCGCGGGCACAACACGGCTATGGGGGACGTCCACGGGGCGACACGGCAACGGAAAGGAAGCCGGGTCCTTGCGGACATTTCATCAAACATATTGTGGGCGTCGGAGACGAACATGGAGATGGTCACGGGAAGGAGCTACAGGGTGGCCGGGAGGAGCAGGAGGAGGTCGGAGGTGGCTCGAGCGGGACGGATGAGGGAGGCCGGCGTCCATGGCGCGAAGGGGAAGAGGAGAGGAGGGCCGGAGAGCTTGGAGGGGAGGCACGGGAGGAGGACGCCGTGGGGAGCCGGCGTGGAGGAACTCGGCAGCAGCGGCGGGCGGCTGCGCGGGCTTGATGGCAGGGGGGCGAGACGGTGCGGCGACGGCCACGGCCGGGGAGACGAGCAGGGGCGACGGCAGGGAAGGGGGCGGCGCGACCGGAGCTTGGCAGAGGAGGAGACGAAGAGGAGGAGGCGGCGCGTGCGTGCGGGTCCGAGGGGCAGCGCGGAGGAGGTGCTGGAGGTTGGGGAAGAGGACGGTTCGGGTGAGGAGGAGAAGGAGCACGGCGGCGCAGGAGGGAGAAGAGGACGCGGGCGACGACGGTGGAGCTTGGGGGCTCGGGAACGGGGACGGGCCGGCATGGCGGTGGTCGGGAGCGCCAGAGAGGGAACGGGGCGGCGGCCCGGGCTGCAGAGAGGAGGCGTAGGGAGAAAGGAAGAAGGAGAAGAGGGGCGCTGGCGTTGGGGTAGGACGGCCGGCCGGCGGCCTCGGTCGAGCAGGAGGCGGCGGGGTGAAGGAGATCGTGCGGGGTGGCGTGGAGCACGCGTGCGTGCAGGGGAGACGGGATGCCACGGGAAGAAGAAAGATAAGAGGAAAAGGGAGAAAAAGAAAAGGAAGAAAAGGAAAAAGAGGAGGAGAGAGAAAAGAAGGAGAGGGAAAAGGGGAAAAAGAAGGGGTGGAAGGGCATTTTCGCAAAAGCAGAAAAAGAGGAGAGGGTGGCTGCAAAAATGCAGGGGGTGGGAAAGATAAACAGCCAGGGGCAGGATTAGGGTTTGGAGGCTAGGGTTTGCTTGCTGGGCTTTGGGCCTAACAAACTGGGCTACTCTCTCTCATCTCAAAACATTTATTTTTCTAGCAAATTAATTTGGCATATAATTTTAGAAAACGGAGAAGAACGTCTCAGTAAAATATTTTTCCGACAATTTTAGAAAATAAAATAGGTTTTAATAAAAATAATTTTTGTGAACAAAACATGCGATGCGATGATGCTGATGTCATGATGATGCAAAAAGAAAATAACAAACAAAAATCTAATTTGGGGAAAAACCCCGGGACATTACAACCGACACCACTAACAAGGGATCTCGCCCCGAGATCCACGCTACCGCCGGGGGGAAGAAGAGCGAGGTTAAACTATCGAATCTTCTCACACCATGTTGATCTTCTCGACACCACTAACAAGAGGTTCTTGCTCACGCTGATGGCGATGTTCGTCTGTAGATATCCTTCCGAAGATCGAACCTATTAGGATAAAAGGGCAAGAGATCGTCCAACCCACGAAGATGCTATAACCGGAGGATAGATAAGATAGAAGATTTAAAACATATAACGCAAGGGGGAAAAAGAATAGAGGTAAGGAGTAAACAAGAATCCTATTGAGATCTTTCCAAATAACTTTTAGTAAAATAGTTTTGGACACTCTACAAACAACGACCATTAGCTAGGGTATCCTACAGGCAGACTGGACCTGCGGGGTATCGAAGAACCAGAGCTCTGATACCACTTTGTAACGCCCCAAGATCGGTACTATGCAGACTTAGCTATTTCCGCCAAATCCGCATAATAACGATCCTAAAGGACGCCCACCAGGCATAACGTGCACGTCGCAACACACACGTTATGCGGGTGGAATTGTGATAACATTACAACAGTTCTCGATGGAACCCACAAAAGAACATATATACAACAACGACTCACAGAGTCAAGAACCAAGATACAATACAAAGATCCAAAATAACAACGGAAGCGGGGGTAGCGTCCGGCTACGGACAAGAAACAAATTGGACTAAGAGTCCTGAAGATAAACGAAGGCACCATATCCCTGCCCAGGCCAAGCCGGAGGGATTCCCAAGCTAACGTCGTAGACTTCAAACCTGTTGGCTGCATTGGAATAGCAGCCCCGAAGGGGTCAGTACTAGTAGAAGTACTGGCAAAAATACTCACAAGATGTCAAAGCTGGAATTCTGGAGAAAGAGGGTTAGCGATTGAGGCGGCCAGCAGCACTAACAACTTATAGAGACACACTACAACTTTCGTCTATCAGAGATAAGGTAAGAGAGCGCATGAGGACCCAACTATACTACACACCAAACAAACCCGCCCTAAAATGACTCCCTCGTATCCTCAGCCCACGAGGAAGAAGATCCGGGCACTCACACAGTGGACAAGTTTTATGGGTTATTATTCAAGTAATCTATCTTACTAGTCAAGTTATTATCATCATAAGGTGCAAGTTGTCTATGATCTTTTTAGCCAGCGCATTTCACCAAGTCGTCCATAACCGCGGACACGGCTTTTCGAAAAGATTTAACCCTACAGGGATGCACCAATGAACCCACACGCATCGAAACTCTCGCTTAGAGGTGTACCGGTGGAGGTTTCGACGCAATACTTCCCTTCAATACAAACAAGTCCAGGAAGCCACCTAGCTAGGACTGATCCACCTTGAGAGTCCGGCCGAAGCTTCGAGGTGGGCCTAACCGTTGCGTGAACGGCTTCGGGAGGGAACACTCATACGATTGCCCCTCCTTCCACATGCGGTTAACGCACGGTCCGCAAAATCTACGAAACACCCGAACTACTTGTGGCATCCCGGACAGGTTTGAGGATCCGGTAATAGATTGCGGGGAGGCCCATAGAACTCCCACATGTGGTTAGTGCGCTCAGTCTTGGATCAGCGGAAAAGAACTCGGGTCCTAGGCGACACTAGCAGAACAAATCACCACGATTGGCCTTCCGCCGGTGCCTTATCTTTATTAAGTTATTCCCATCGCAACAGAAATTAAAGATTACCATTTTAGTTGAGCCTAGCTATCATATTAAAGACAAGACTAGACAAAAAGATAACAGGACTGAAGCAAGGCACCTAAGCATGCACTAGGACTCGCAAGGCTAACAAGGTAAACAAGCAACAGGTGATAGGATGTGGGGGTGTGGCTATATCATGGCTGCAAGGGAAACATGCATATAGGATCGAGACACAAGCATCGATACATAAGGCTAGCAAGGAACAAAAGATAGGACGAGTGAGAGACAGAAAACAAGCAAAGATAGCAAGGGAGTATCACTTGCCTGCAATCCGGTAGAGGTAGCAGGATCTGTCGTTGCTCACATCAACTCAACGTCCTATTCCCGAAGAAGCAACAAACACTGGAAACATAAAAGATGCATTTTACTACTACGGCAAAAGAAGCGGCATGTTGATGACATGATGCATGACAAATTAAATGTTGTCCAATTTTATTCCCTAACACATGGCAAAACATTTTAAATGGGATCGATACACAATATAGATGCACCGGACAAATCCCATAATTTAAAGTTGGATTAATTCGACTAAATGGAGAAAAAGTGCGATGTTAATTAATGATGCATGATTTTAGAAGATACGGATATATATGGCATATAGGGGTTTAGGGTTGGGGTCACACATCGGAAACGAGGAACTTCGGATTCGGAACCGTCGTCTTCGGGTCGTAGTCGAAGTAGTCGTCGTAGTCGAAGTAGTCGAGGTAGTCGTTCATCTGGAGTCGAAGTAGTCATCCATTCGAGGTCGAAGTAGTCGAAGTAGTCGACGTCGAGGAAGTAGTCGTACTCGGGTCGTCGTCGTGGCGGACCTTGGCGTTCCGGGCTTCGGGGTCGACGGGGTCCTCGGTGGTCGGGGTACTCGGCGTCGGGGATTTGGCTTCACGGTGCTTCACGACGGGAACCGGAGAACACGTCGGGAACGGGATCGGGAAACTGCTTCACGTCGGGAAAACGCATCGGGGAAAAATCCACGACACTGGGAAAATGCACGGGAGACACCGGGGAACTCAAAACGGGAACATCGGGAACGATCATCGGGTGCGAGGGCACGTCAACGGTGACGGACACAGGGAGAGCAAAAGCAGCAGCGCGGGCACAACACGGCTATGGGGGACGTCCACGGGGCGACACAGCAACGGAAAGGAAGCCGGGTCCTTGCGGCCATTTCATCAAACATATTGTGGGCGTCGGAGACGAACATGGAGATGGTCACGGGAAGGAGCTGCAGGGGTGGCCGGGAGGAGCAGGAGGAGGTCGGAGGTGGCTCGAGCGGGACGGATGAGGGAGGCCGGCGTCCATGGCGCGAAGGGGAAGATGAGAGGAGGGCCGGAGAGCTTGGAGGGGAGGCACGGGAGGAGGACGCCGTGGGGAGCCGGCGTGGAGGAACTCGGCAGCAGCGGCGGGCGGCTGCGCGGGCTTGATGGCAGGGGGGCGAGACGGTGCGGCGACGGCCACGGCCGGGGAGACGAGCAGGGGCGACGGCAGGGAAGGGGGCGGCGCGACCGGAGCTTGGCAGAGGAGGAGACGGCGCGGCGAGGAGACGAAGAGGAGGAGGCGGCGCGTGCGTGCGGGTCCGAGGGGCAGCGCGGAGGAGGTGCTGGAGGTTGGGGAAGAGGACGGTTCGGGTGAGGAGGAGAAGGAGCACGGCGGCGCAGGAGGGAGAAGAGGACGCGGGCGTCGACAGTGGAGCTTGGGGGCTCGGGAACGGGGACGGGCCGGCATGGCGGTGGTCGGGAGCGCCAGAGAGGGAACGGGGCGGCGGCCCGGGCTGCAGAGAGGAGGCGTAGGGAGAAAGGAAGAAGGAGAAGAGGGGCGCCGGCGTTGGGGAAGGACGGCCGGCCGGCGGCCTCGGTCGAGCAGGAGGCGGCGGGGTGAAGGAGATCGTGCGGGGTGGCGTGGAGCACGCGTGCGTGCAGGGGAGACGGGATCCCACGGGAAGAAGAAAGATAAGAGGAAAAGGGAGAAAAAGAAAAGGAAGAAAGGAAAAAGAGGAGGAGAGAGAAAAGAAGGAGAGGGAAAAGGGGAAAAAGAAGGGGTGGAAGGGCATTTTCGCGAAAGCAGAAAAGAGAAGAGGGTGGCTGCAAAAATGCAGGGGGTGGGAAAGATAAACAGCCAGGGGCAGGATTAGGGTTTGGAGGCTAGGGTTTGCTTGCTGGGCTTTGGGCCTAACAAACTGGGCTACTCTCTCTCATCTCAAAACATTTATTTTTCTAGCAAATTAATTTGGCAAATAATTTTAGAAAACGGAGACGAACGTCTCAGTAAAATATTTTTCCGACAATTTTAGAAAAATAAAATAGGTTTTAATAAAAATAATTTTTGTGAACAAAAATGCGATGCGATGATGCTGATGTCATGATGATGCAAAAATAAAAACAAACAAAATCTAATTTGGGAAAAAACCCCGGGACATTACAAGGCCCGAGACTCACCTAAGACAAAGATTGTGGCATTGATGGAAGGCATCCTAGATCCATTCAACTCGCTCTCCACTCTGTCCTTGTTACGAACCTCCACTGCCTCCAAGAAGAGAAGGTACAAGTTATCGATGCTCTGGAAAGGAGGGGTTGTACAACAATATCAGTGGGCTGAGTGCATCACCATATTACTACAAGTTCCATTGCTCTGTGGGACGAGATCCTCAAGGCTACCACCAAATTCTTCTTGAAACTCAAGATCGGTTAGGACAACTTTATATGCATGTACAAGGGCGTCCTCAACCACTACATAGTGGTGGAAGTAAAGCGCTTGAGGACGGAGATCATCCGATCTTCAAAATATGTACCGNTAGGTAACAAACAAATAATCTGTCATATTGATTTGCAGAAGATAATCTGTGATATTGATGATCCATACCACAAAAATCATTCAGTCAAGTTATCATTTTTTTTTGTCAGAGTGTAGGATTGAATTTTATGTACTTTAAACAAATGCAGAGTAATTTTGTCAATTAATTTTCATGAATCTTGTGTGAGCAAAGCTTCGAGAATGCAAGAGGTGTGAATGATGGTGTTGCCTGCAAGTATGAAATTCGACATAACATACAGGTGCGCGTGCATACAGACAAAGACAGATAGACTGTGAAGGATTTGTATTCTGCGAGGCCTTTACACTTGTTTCCTCTTATTCTTTCATGGAAGTTTTTTTTAACGCAAGATTATGTTGAGAACCAATGGCCGAGAAAATTCAGACAATGTGGTGGAAAAAATAGGCTAGAATGAAATAGTACTTTACCTCCACCTGAATCCGAAGCTTTGCGGATTCGGCATCAGAGGCGCGAACCAAGAGGAAGAGCTTCTTGACACCAGGCTGAACCCTCAGTATCTTCTCCACAAGCACTGCTCTCAGCACAAATTCCAGCATAGAACCAACCCGCTGCGACGGTCAGCTAAAACACAGTGCGCATCCTGAAAGAGTAGCCATGATGCATGAACACGTACCTTTTCCTAAGAACCCAGTGGAACCGGTGATGAGATGCTCTTGCCCTTGAAGTATCCTACGACCATGTCCGCATCCATTTCGCCCACCATCATCGTCTCGTCGAGCTTGCGTGCCTCGCTCGACAGAGCGTCGTGGGTTTATGCCTCGCGGATAAAGACTACCTGTTGGGTGTTAGGTTGTCAAATGGAAGTATTACCTGTGATTTTCAATTGAAATGGGTGGCCATGTATTTATAGGGGAAGCTAGGAAGGAGAAGATGAGTTTCATCAGAGGACAAATTGAACAAGCAGGCAGGCAGGGGCGGAACTGGGGCCCGGGCAGCAATGGTGGGTAAAGCTGAGGATGGTTGACCTAAACTAAACCTCAACTGAGCCCTTATGATCGATTTAGACAAACCGAACCGAACTAACCCATTTTTATTCAAACCCGAACTAAACTGAACCACGTCCTGATTCCACCTAAACTAAACTGAACTGATGGGTGGGTGGAACCATGGTTTTAGCCTACGGGTAAGAAACAGTTCCCTACCATGTCGTACACTCGTACTCGTACGTCCATGCTTCACGTGGCGAATAACCTGGTGCTGCTCTCTCGGCCTTGGTGAACAGCTTGTAAATGAGTGCTTGAGCGGGGCAGTGGTCAACCAGTGTGATGCCCCTCGCGCGCAGGCGCCGGCGCCGCCCGTCCTCGTCAGCTCGCCGGGATCGTGCACATGCGCCGCCGCCGTCGCAGTTCCGGCAGCCAAGGAGGATCTCCAATTGCTCTACAAGGATGCCGAGTGCCTCTGCCATCAACAACTCGTGCTCCGCTGAAGGACACACTCCATTTGCACCGGCGTAGTTGATGGCAGCGACGATCTATTCCCCATCCAAAATCATAAATTTAATGCCCCGATAGAATAGCTCATCATCGGTATAAGAAATAAGAGGAAATACAAAATCAACAACTCGAAGATTCAAACGCCGGAGCCGGCCGTCGCGACACGGCCTTCCGTCGCATAACCAAAACGACAGATTGAGGACTAGCATCAACAGCTTGTTGTAGATTGCGAGTACTAGCATGAGCAGCAATGGATCCAGATAGTTTCACGCACAACACCGACGCAGCGTCCTAGCTCTGTCCAGGGTCTCGTCCGGTCATATGCCTCCGCTCCGCCACGGACCTCTTCACACGCGTGCCACGTCTCCGCCCAAGATCTCGCTCAGCCATGCATCTCCACTCCTCCCTGTATCTCGCGTCGACCAAGACCTCGGCCGGGAGTAGGGGACGGTAATGGATTTAGGAGAGGAGCGTCGCAGGGGCGGGGGCTGGGATGGGGACAGCGAGCCGCGAGAGGCAGCGGCAGCTGCGGTGGTATGAACAGGGAAAGAGGAGCAGTCGAGCGGACCTATGAAGCACGAACCAAACCCAGGAACCGGTTTGGAACCACGGGTTAAGCCTACTTGGAAAAGGAACGGTTGGAGCCTATACCAGTAGTCAGTACTCAGTACCAACTGCTTGACACTCAAATGAGCTCCGCTTGGACTCGTGACGACTATATGCAGAAGTATTCGGGACGGATGGTAGTGCGGCGGGTAGCGAGATTCCCAAGGATCATCTCGGGAGGAATGGTAGTACCCCCGGTACCGGTAGCGATCATGTCCGGTCCGGACGGATAGTACCCCCGGTAGCGATCATCTCCGGACGGATGGTAGTTGGTATACCCCCCGGTAGCGATCATCTCCGGACGGATGGTAGTTGGTAGTACCCCGGTAGCGATCGTGCTAAGGATGTCAATTTTATCCATGGGTACGGATACCCGCGGGCACCGTACTCGTATGGGGAGGGTATGGGCATATTTTTATACCCATGGGTAATATCCATATCCTACCCGCCAAGTCGTGGGTAGGGCATGGGTACAACCCTGTACCCTTGGGTATATACCCATACCCTACCCATTTATACTAACATATGGACACTACTCAGTTGACTTACTAGATATGATCATGAGATATCATTTCCAAAATTAGATAATTGTCATGTATTGATCTACCTGTTATTTAGTTGAGATAATTGATTTTTTTGTCAAATGTTCTATCAACAAATGTAAAAATATGAAAATTTTGTGTACTATTTGATCTACCCAATGGGTACGGGTACCCGCCGGGTATGGGTATGGGTATACTTTCATCCCGCGGGTAAGGGTATGGGTTAGAATTTTGTACCCATAGACTATATGGGTATGGGTATGGTATTGCTCTACCCTGCCCATACCCTACCCATTGCGGCCCGTACATCGATCTTTCAGTTGACAAAATAGATCAATTGCCTTCAAGCTCTTCGTCTTCAACGTCGATCGAAGTTGGGGATGGGAGTTGATTTTGATACTGAGGCGGCGGTGGAATCAATTTTTTTTAAACACATCCAGCCTCTCTATTAATTGATCACATAACGGGGAATACAAATGCCCTCGAGCGGGTCTATGAGCCAAACATATCGTCCAACTGGCGACGATGAGCTAGATCACGAGGCTTGATTTTCATGCACAAACGAAGTGTCCCTAAAGCCTGATATACTCCTCTTGATGTCTTGCAGGATAAAACAGTAAGGACCCAGGTTCGGCTCCGACAGCGCGTTGATCACATTGAGACAATCACTAGCCAACTTGAACCTGGTAAGATCCTGGACAAGGCAGACCCCTTCACTGATGGCCATTGCTTCAAGAGTTTCAGGGTCGCACAAACCTTCTATACGGACGGCAGAAGCTCCCATGAAAGCTCCCGTGTCTGACCTGGCGACTGCTGCGACCGCCCCTACCACCATATTCCTTGCAGTTGCTGCATCAGTATTTATTTTCATCACACCTGCTGGCGGCGGGCACCTGCGTAGGTGACGAGACATTGCGGTAGAAGCTTGTCGCTCAGCTCGTGTTGGTTTTTTCACTTGATCAAGCTCTAAAATAAAGCTCTCCACAAAACTATGCGTGCTCAAAGGGCTTTGGAAGACACTTTCATGTGTTGCTTTCCGTCTGGCATGCCAGAGGACACACATCCGGATTAGCTCTCATGCGGAAGAGTTTGTAAACAGCGGAATCAAGATGGGCATGGGTACCAGAAAACATTTTTTAGGGCGACCGGGAAACTACTGGGCTGACTGTCTCGCTAGGCCAAACGGGTCATAGTCGGGCCAGGCCGGGCCGGTCCGGGCTGGGCAGAGCTTGGTCATTTCCGCCTCATCCCGGAGACCCCGACAGTCCTCGTCGGAAGACGGGGCCCTACTGCGCTCTCTAGTGAGTCTCCACTCCCCACCACACCACCGCTCTCCTCACGCACACAGTCCAGCTCCCGACCCCCACCACCCCCTCCGTCGTGGCCGGCCGGCGATGCTCCTCTCCGGGCCGCAGCCGCCCACCCCACCGCTGCTGCTCCCGGAGAGCAGCCGCAAGGACGGCGGCGGCGCCCACGACCACGACCACGACTCCTCCTCCCGCGCCTCCGCCCCGAAGAAGCGCGTCGAGACCTGGGTCCAGGACAAGACGCTCAGCCTCATCGCGCTGCGCTGGGGGATGGACAACCACTTCAACACCTCCAAGTCCAACAAGCACCTCTGGGAGGCCATCTCCGCCAAGATGCGCGAGCAGGGCTTTGACCGCTCCCCGACCATGTGCACCGACAAGTGGCGAAACCTCCTCAAGGAGTTCAAGAAGGCACGCAGCCATGCCTGCAGTAGCGCGGATAGCTTTGAAGATCAAGAGAGTGAGAGTATCCTCTGGGCACAACAATGCGTCATCAATGACCAAAGTCGTTCCCATGGGGAGTACAATTGTGGCTCTTCCGGAGCCTACTATTTTTGGACCGCAGCCTGCGATCGTCATAACACTACCCGGAGTCTTTTGAATTGACTTGAAGTACTTATCATCTCTTAAGATGGTTGTTGTCTATCCATTGTCAGCAAGGCACGTTTCCCCCATTGGGGGCGCCACACATGTTCTAAAATATTTGCATTCAATTAACATATGAAGCGAGGAAGTAGCGACATTACATAATAAATGCACACATATCTCAGAACATAACATGCCATCACATTTAAATAAAGGAATTAATGAACTATAACCAAATGTCATTCAAGCACTGAAATAATGAATATGCTTTGCTCTTATAGAGCTTACAAACCAAATGTATCTCAAATAGCCTAAGGAATCATGATAGATAAAACGAGTAGACTCTAGACGGGCAAAGAACACGCGACGTTCAGTTCACTCTCAATCTCCAACTTAGATAACTGCTCCTCAGTGAGTATATGATCATCATCAGTGCCAACCCTTGGTGCGCCAGGGAGCACCACATGCTCAACCTCCACAAAGATGCCAATGTCCGACGGGACCGTCGGGTCGTCTCCATGGGAACCATGGTTGATGTAGCCGCAGGCAGAGGTGGTGGCGGTGGAAGGAGCTCAGAAGCCACCGGGGGTGCCTCCCACTGAACTGAGGCGAGGTGCCATTCATGCACCTTCTTACTAGCCTTGTACGCTGCCACAACATTGCTGATTGCTGTTGGCGACGCGATGTGTGGCTGGTAACAAGCGATGCGGCGTGCGACCAACGTCCAGCTGCTCGGCGTGCGGCTGCGGGAGGCGGACGAGCACGCGGGCGTCACTCGGGAGCAGGCGGCGACCATGCGATGTGCGGGGCTCGCGCGGAGAGCGCGGCGACGGCTTGCGGCTTGCAGCGGGCGAGCGTGCAGTGCATGCGTCGGCGGCCGGCATCTCTCGGGATCCGTGCACGCGACGGGTGCGACGGCGGTGCGGCGAACGTGGCCACGGCGCAGCCCTGACGCGGGCGATATGGTTCGCGACGAGCGAGATCATCTGGATCTTCAGCTCACGCGGAATGTAACGCCCCAAGATCGGTACTATGCAGACTTTAGCGTTTCAGCCAAATCCGCATAATAACGATCCTAAAGGACGCCCACCAGGCATAACGTGCACGTCGCAACACACACGTTATGCGGGTGGAATAGTGATAACATTACAATAGTTCTCGACGGAACCCACAAAAGAACATATATACAGCAACGACTCACAGAGTCAAGAACAAAAGATACAATACAAAGATCCAAAAGAACAGCGGAAGCGGAGTAGCGTCCAGCTACGGACAAGATACAAATTGGACTAAGAGTCCTGAAGATAAGCAAAGGCACCATATCCCTGCCCAGGCCAAGCCTAGCCGGAGGGATTCCCAAGCTAACGTCGTCAGACTTCAAACCTGTTGGCTGCATGTGGAATAGCAGACCCGAAGGGGTCAGTACTATAAACAGTACTGGCAAGTAATACTCACAAGATATCAAAGCTGGAATTCCGGGGAAAGAGGGTTAGCATTTGAGGCAGCGGCAAGCAGCACTAACAACTTATAGAGACACACTACAACTTTCGTCTAACAGAGACAAGGTAAGAGAGCGCAAAAGGAACCAACTATACTACTCACCAAACAAACCCGCCCTAAAACGACTCCCTCGTATCCTCAGCCCACGAGGAAGAAGTCCGGGCACTCACACGGTTGATCAAGTTTTTAATCAGATTATTATTCATGTAATCTATCTTACTAGTCAAGTTATATCATATAAGGTGCAAGTTGTCTATGATCTTTTTAGCCAGCGCATTTCACCAAGTCGTCCATAACCGCGGACACGGCTTTTCGAAAAGATTTAACCCTGCAGGGATGCACCAATGAACCCACACGCATCGAAACTCTCGCTTAGAGGTGTACCGGTGGAGGTTTCGACGCAATGCTTCCCTTCTCTACAAACAAGTCCAGGGAGCCACCTAGCTAGGACTGATCCACCTTGAGAGTCCGGCCGAAGCTTCGAGGTGGGCCTAACCGATGCGAGAACGGCTTCGGGAGGGAACACTCATACGATTGCCCCTCCGTCCACATGCGATTAACGCACGGTCCGCAAGCCCTACCGTAAGTAACCACGTATCCATCATCATATTACCTTCACTTCAACATCGTATACGCGCGCAAATGGAAACACCCGAACTAAGTTGTGGCTCATGGACAGTTTGCGGATCCGGTATAATAGATTGCGGGGAGGCCCATAGAACTCCCACATGTGGTTAGTGCGCTCAGTCTTGGATCAGCGGAAAAGAACTCGGGTCCTAGGCGACACTAGCAGAACAAAACGCCACGATTGGCCTTCTGCCGGTGCCTTATCTTTATTATATTATTCCCATCGCAACAGAAATTAAAGATTACCATTTTAGTTGAGCCTAGCTATCATGTTAACAACAAGACTAGACAAAAAGATAACAGGACTGAAGCAAGGCACCTAAGCATGCACTACGACTCACAAGGCTAACAAGGTAAACAAACAACAGGGTAATAGGATGTGGGGGTGGTGGCTATATCATGGCTGCCAGGTAAACATGCAAATGGGATCGTGACACAAGCATCGTGACATAAGGCTAGCAAGGAACAAAAGATAGGACGAGTAAGAGACAGAAGACAAGCAAAGATAGCAAGGGAGTATCACTTGCCTGCAATCCGGTAGAGTAGCAGAACCTGTCGTTGCTCACATCAACTCAACGTCCTATTCCCGAAGAAGCAACAAACACTGGAAACATAAAGATGCATTTTACTATTACGGCAAAAAGAAGCGGCATATTGATGACATATGCATGACAATTAAAGGTTGTCCAATTTTATTTCCTAACACATGGCAAAACATTTTAAATGGGATTGATGCACAATATAGATGCACCGGACAAACCCCATAATTTAATAGTTGATTAATTCGACTAGATGGATTAAAGGTGCGATGTTAGTTAATGATGCATGATTTTATAAGATACGGATATATAGTATAGGGTTAGGGTTGGGGTCACACATTGGATCGAGGATCTTCAGATTTGGAACCACCGTCTTCGGGTTGTAGTCGAAGTAGTCGTCGTAGTCGAAGTAGTCGAAGTAGTCGTTCGTCCGGAGTCGAAGTAGTCGAGGTAGTCGACGTCTGGAAGTAGTCGTACTCGGGTCTCGTCGTGGCGGACCTTGGCGTTCCGGGCTTCGGGTCCACGGGGCGGGGAAGAACTTGTCGGCGTCATCGGACTTTGGTCCGGCCGGGACGGAAACGGGGAACTCCGGGCTTCACGACGGGGACGCATCGGGGAACCGATCGGGAACCGGGAAACTTTCCGTCGGGAAACGGAAAACGGGGAACGCTTACGTCGGGAACGACCACCGGGAAACATCATCGGGGACGAACACGGAGAACTTGCATCGGAGAGTCACACCCGGAGACGAACTTGGAAGCATCAGGAACGTCGGGGAAACGGGGACGACACGGAGGCGGACCGACATCGGGAAACAGCCACCGGGAACTTGACGAGAACGTCCACGGGAACGGAACATGGTCACAGATGGGGAGCAGCAACAGCACATCAGCACGGGCACACGGCATCGTCGGCGTGCAAGGGGCTGTGGTCCTGGAGCGGGGAAGAGGAGGACATGGTCGACAGGGGAAGGTGGGAGCAGAGAGAGGACCGGGGAGAGGAGGTGGAGCAGCACGGTGGCAGAGAGAGTTGCGGGTCGGCCACGGTGGTGCGGGAGACGGCCGACCGCGCGGGGTCGAGGAGGAGGCGGCCTGGTCAGGCAGAGGGGCAAGGGGAGGCCGGAGAGAGGAGCAGGGGAGGAGAGCGGCGGCCGGAGCAGGGGAGCGCCGGGAGCGACGGGAGCAGCTGGACCGAAGGAGCAGGCCGGCGGGAAGGGAGCAAGTCGACGGGGAGAGGGAGAGCCGGCCGGAGGAGGTGGCCGGTGGCGAACTGGGGGGCAGACGACGGCGTCGGGCGGCCATGGCGGCGGGGACGACAACCAGACGGCAGCGGGGAGCTGGCCGTCGGAGAGGAGCTTGGGGAAGCTCGGGCACGAGCGGCGTGGGGAAGAAGCTGCGGGAGAGATGGGGAAAAAATAAGAGGAGAAGAAAGAAAAGAAGAAAAAGGAAGGGGAGAGAGAAAAGAGAGGGGGAAAAGAAAAGAGAGGGAGGGGTGGAAGGGCGTCTCCGCGAAACGCAGAAAACGGAGGGGGTGGCTGCAAGATGCCAGGGGGTGGGAAAACAAAACTGCCAGGGGAAACTAGGGCAAACCTTAGGGTTTGGAGGCTAGGGTTTGCTTGCTGGGCTTTTGGGCCTAGCTAGCTGGGCTGCTCTCTCTCTCTCGCTCAAACATTTATTTTATTTTGCAAATTAAATTTGGCAATTAATTTTCGAAAACGGAGACAACTGTCTCGGTAAAAATATTTTCCGACAATTTTAGCAAAAAAATAAAATAGGGTTTAATAAAAATAATTTTTGCGGACAAAAACATGCGATGCCATGATGCTGATGTCATGCTGATGCAAAAATAAAATAACAAGCAATTCTAATTTGGGGAAAAACCCCGGGCATTACACGGAAGCACGATGACGGCTCACGTATTGCAAAAGTCGGTGTGTGACTTGGTGGCTCGGCCGACCTGGGCAACACACGACGAGCGACACTACGACGATCGACGACGTCTTTTACGCCGATGGCTAAAACACCTCGGATGTCAAATTTCCGGCGTCCGTTCATCTGGAATCGAGACGGCGCGTGGCACTGCTGGTGCATCGCGGCGGTACCGTGATCATCTGGATTGTTTTCGTGTACCGACTCCCTACAATGTAGTCGATAAACCCCCCATGAATCTGAGAACATCGACATTGATCAGCGATCGTGGGTCTGCTCAGTTCTCGGGAGAGAAATCCACACCTTAGGTATAGAATAATCCGAATAAAATGAATTGCAAAAACGGAATCATAAAAAGATGGGGAACCGTTCTTGCGATCGAATCTGGATTATAGCTGCGCGATCAACGACGAGAGCCTGCTTGAGTGAGCCTCGATGCACATCAGCTGGTAGATCAGTACGTGCTGATAACGTGTTCCAGAACCCTTGCCGGCGAGTCCGATCCAAGTTTGTGGAGCGAGAGCATAGTCGAAGTAGTCGTAAACGCGGCACAATCACGGATTGCGAAAAGTAAAGGAGACACGAGAAAATAGTCTGACTGATCTTTATTAATCAAGATGTCTCTCTCCATACAATACACGGTTATATATAGACGGAGAGAAGGTATGTGGAGGTGGACCAACTAGAGAGAAAATCCCATCCCAAAAAAAGGGGTGGGACTGTACGTGACCGTACGGGAGGTTTCCCAACAAGAATATAATGTCTTGCGGCAGCTGATTTCGGGGTAGAGGTTTCGAAGAGTTTTTCTCTAAACAATAAAAGTTTTAAAAGAATGAATAAAATATTAATTCAAAACATCCATTATTGTCTAATGGATGGATAGGACATATGTCTTCTAAACCTTTGGTATAGGTTCAAATCCTATTGGACAACTTTCTTTTTGCAAAGTTTTAAATTGATTGTTTAGTGGTTCATTGTATTTTTAATGAATTTATTATATGGCTCTGTGGCTTTTTTGTAGGACTAGAACGTGTTATGATATTTTCTTGTGTGGCGCGCCGTCTTTGTATTTCGTTTACGTGCACCCTATGCATCTCACAGTAGTTCAAACAGTATGTGGGTGTGGCACACAACAAAGTCAACCATATCATGTCAAGATGAGTATCGGAAACAAAATTATTTGGCGCTACGTTCCTATGAGGATCTCAGCAACGACGACCCTGTTTTTTTATCTGTACCTAGACTGGAGCAGCTTTGAGATACATGGAGATTCTACTTGCATCGTAGGCGTTAGCTAAATCAAAAGTCCTCGAGGGGTTAAACTCATCCACCTTCTGCACCGTCTTGTTCCTCATGTCCACAGCAATCACCCATGCTGTGCGGTCCTTGTTGCCGTAGCCATCTTGGCAAGGAAGTAAACAACTCCATCCTCTTGCAGACTCAGCTTGGGCAGGCTCATGCGGAGAGTCGACAGGGTCGGCTGAGGTGTAATCCGCAGCTCCGGCAGCGGTTCAGACATATCAGAGGATTCGAGCTCGTAATCCTTGTGCCACCGAGCCTTCCTGCTAGTCTTGATGCTCCATGCCGCGGCCTTCCAGCTACACAAGGTGCCGGAGCTGTCTCCGGGCAAGCCCGGCTCGACGCGAGACTCCATCTCCACGTACTTGACCAGCCACCAACGAAGGCTACGTCCCGGACAGACCTTGGATTAATGTCAGGCCGGCTGCCCCGGTGAACGCTCTGCGGTGGCAGGGGAACGACACGGAGCCTGGGGCGTTCCTCGAGCACGTTGCAGAAGATGATGTTATGCCAGAGATCCAGCCAGGCCACCGTGCCTCCATCTCCTCCGATGGTGATCGTCTGGATGTGACGTGAACGGGGCGATGGGATGGCGAATTTTTCACCAGCATTTGCACGGCCGGTTGTTCGCTCCAGGTGTTGGTGTCAGAGTGGTACAGGCAGAGTACAGGAGTTCCCGCGTGTCCGAAGTACCCACGTCGCCGTGCGGCGCGTGCGGCGATGACGTAGTCGCCGCAGTCGTGGTCCCCTGGCCGCACCTGCTGCCGCACCTGCGCACGATGGCGAACGAGTGCTGCGATGAACACGAGGGAGCCGGGGTGCGGGAGGTGGCTCAGCGAGGGGCCGCTGGCGTCGTAGACGAAGTACTGTCGTCCGTTGGTATCGGACGGACCAATGACGATGCGGAGGAGGACGAGGCTGCCGTTGGTCTCCGTGGCGATGATCTGGGGCTCGATGGCGGCGAACTGGGTGTGGTCGAAGGCGGTGGCGTGGACGCAGAGGTAGGAGACGAGCGGCGGGCGGGCGGCGCAGAAGGTGACCTTGATGGTGCCCGGGGCACCGAGGCCGCTCGCCTCGCAGCAGGCCGTTGTGGCGTTGGCGCGGTCGGCCAAGTAGGCGTACGGCTCGATGAGGACGAACTCTGGTCTCGGGACATTGCCGTCGTCGTCTGGGTAGCCATATGGAGGAGGAGGAGGATTCAGGGGTGGGCTGTCCACGGCCTCGCCGGTGCTCTCGTCCTCGTCGTCACGTTGAGATCCATTGCTGCCGGGCTCTTCGTCTTCGGCGTCTTCCTCTGTAACGGCGTCGCCGTCGTCCGTCGATCCCTCACTTTGAGATCCATTGCTTTCGGGCTCTTCGTCTTCGGTGTCTTCCTCTGTAACGTCGTCGTCGTCAGGTGATCCCTTGCTTTGAGATCCATTGCTGCCGTCAAGCCCTTGGCCTCTATATGCAGAAGGATCTCGAGACAGATGGTAGTACGGCGGGTAGCGAGATTCCCAAGGATCATCTCGGGACGAATTGTAGTACCACGGGTGGCGAGATTCCCAACGATCATCTCGGAGGAATGGTAGTACGACAGGTAGCGAGAATCCCTGAGATCATCTTGGAAGGGATGGTAGTACCGCCGGTAGCGATCATCTCCGGACGGATCGTAGTACCCCCGGTAGCGATATGCAGAAGGATCGTCTAGGGACGGCCGGGACATCGACCCTTCAGTTGAGAAAATCGATCGAAGTAGGGGATGGGAGATCGAAGTAGGTAGGGATGGGGAGTTGATTGGATACTGAGAGGCGGCGGCGGAATCAAGATGGGCGTGGGTACCTGAAAACATTTTTGTTTTTAGGGTGACCTGAAAACTACTGGCCTTTTTTTTTTTGAGGGTAGAAAACTACTGGGCTAGACTAGCTCGCTACGCCATACGGGTCATAGTTGGGCCGGGCCGGTACGGGCTGGGCAGAGCTTGCTCCTCATCCCGGACTATGCTGGCCATCGGGCCGGCCCGGCACGGCCCGAGCACGAACAGTAGCTTTCGTGCCAGGCACGGCCCGAGCACGCGGCGGCCCGATTCGGTTTCGTGCCGTGCCGGGCCGGCCCATGTGCCGTGAAGAGGAAATAAGCCCGGCACGCAACACTTCGTGCCCGGCACGGCCCGGCCTGATGGATTTCGTGCCGGCCGGCCCGATAGGCCTGTTTCGGGCCGTTTTGGCTTTTTTTTTCCCTTTTTCGGCAGAATTTCCTGTTTATTCGAAAATGACCGAAAAAACACCGAAAAAATAAAAAAAAAGAAATAGAGGTCAAGTGAGTCCGGGACTGTGAAGATAAATAGTGAGATTTATTAAAGTTGTCTCATTAAAACCTCGGTAAGGAAAAAGAGTACAACGCTTGCTCGAAATGAAAAGAAAATTATAAGAAGAAAACAAAATTACAACTATTCATCTGGAGGAACCCTGTCCCTATGCCTATTGAAGTGCCTGATCAAGTGGCCGGTTCCGTGCTCACTCCAAATGAGTCGCATCCCGCATGTATGGCACCGTGCCATCCACTTCAACTTGCCATCCGGCTGCACACACTCCTCTTTTGTGAAGTGCTGCCACACTTGTGAGACAAAGCGAGGTGCACTAAGATCAGCCATGGAGAAGAACTCAAAAAAATCTGAGGTGAATGAGAGAGGTGTGGTTGAGTGTGGGAAATTATAGGGGTGTGCAGCCACTTTTATAGGAAAAAGTGAGCCAATTTCGGACCAATTTGCCCTCCAAGTGCCACATGGGGTAAATAATGAGCTTTATTAAGGTTGCCTCGTTAAAACCTTCCAGGTAAACTCCCCTTGGAGACAAACCCTGGTAAGGAAAGAGTACAACACTTGCTCAAAACGAAAAGAAAATTACAAAAAGAAAATAAAATTACAAAAGGGAAATAAAACTACATAAACTACAACTATTCTTCCGGAGGAATCTCGTCTAGATAAATACTTTGAAATGAGGCTATCAGCTCTACGTCCACCGGATTGTGTTGTAATCTTTCTTTGGCTAGTTCCCCATCTTTGACGACCATTAGTGTTTCCACCATATCAGGTGTCAGACATGCTCTTCTCTCTTCAAGTATTCTTCCAGCTAGACTGAAAGCAGACTCCGATGAAGTTGATGAGACGGGTACAGTTAGCACGTCTCGTGCTAATATGGAAAGCACCGGATATGTAAGTTTGTGGTCATGCCACCACTTCAATAGGTTGAATTCAACGTCGCCGTCTTCCTCATAGTGGACAATTGGGGACCTTAGGTAGGAGTCTAATTCTCCGGTCCTGTCCCCGTCATACCCGGGCGTTGTTGACGAGTTCGAGGAAGAGCCGGTCGGGTATAACTTACTCCACACTGATTTCTGCTTCTTTCCTGCACCTTGTGGTGCAGGTCGTCGCTGCCGAACTCCGGCATACTTTTCATTGTACTTAAAGTAAATGTCATTAAGCTTAGTTTTGACATCAAATAAATAATCCGTATAATTATGGCCGACGGCGGCAGTTAAGAATGAGATAGCAGCACCGAAACCTTCAAGTTTAGCCCTAGGATCTAAAATAAATGCAAATGCATACAAAACAGGAATTTCTCTCCAATATTTCAAATATTTATTTTGCATTTTATGAACAGCATGTTCTAAAAATGGATCAGTTTCATGTTGTTTTAAGTGAGAAGCTATCAATAGAAGCTTATGCACCATTAAAGGCGATGTGGGATAATAGACCCCAGATAAAGCATGTGTTGCATCCGAAAGTATTTCCAAAAAAATCTAACAAAACTTCAGCAGCATGCCAATCTTGTTCGGTAAGTAAGATAGTTCCGTAATTGGAATTAACAAAAAGCGTTAAATTTCTTTTATCTGGAATCACAATTTTAAGCATGTCATATGTAGAGTTCCATCTAACATCCATATCTAAATTCAGCATATGAGGCCGTGAATTACCTGCCTCGCAAAACCTTCTATAGCTAGCAATGCGTGGATTAGAAGCATTCACCCAAGACATTGCTAGTCTAATATTATTTAAATTTTTATCGAGGTGCTTTAGAGCACATTTAGCAATAAGATTAAGAACATGGCAAGCACAACGTTGATGCAGTAACCAAGATGCAGCATACTGGCTAAGTGTAGGAGTCAGGTAAGTCATGGCCTTAGCATTTGATGAAGCATTATCCAGAGTTATTGCAAATATTTTATCGCTGAGATTAAATTGATTAACAACAGTAATGATTTTATTAGCAATGTTCGAACCAGTATGGGACACATCAATTAATTCGAATCCAATGATTCTTTTTTCTAGTTTCCAAGTTTCGTTATTAACATAATGAGCAACAACACTAATATAATCTTGCTTACGTCGACCACTCCAAATATCAGATGTTAAAGAAACTGAAAAGGTGCATGTAGTGAAGTCATCTTTTATTTTTTTAAGAGCAGTCTTTGCTAATTTTTTCATGTCCCTACTTGTAGTTTGTCTAGAAACCGGTTTAAAATTAGGATTGTGACAAGTTTGAATATATTTGACAAAACCGGGAGACTCACCAAAACCTAGTGGTAAATCATTGCGAGCAATCAGATTACAAAGACCATCTCTAGCAATTTGAGGATCATAGTTCCAATTTCTTACCTGACCGTCGGCGTTGAATTGGAGAGAGCTTTGTATGAGGCCCTGATCCTTATCCTTCCTTGCGTGCATCTTGATGTGCCTATCAAGGTGGCCGGTTCCCGCCGTGGACTCTCCGGCGAGCTCGCCCCTGCACCTTATGCAAATCGCCATCCACTTCTTCCCCCCATCCGGCTGCACCTTCTCTTCTAATTCGAAGTGCTGCCACACGGCGGAAGTTGTGCGACGCTTTTTTGTGCCGGAGGTGGAGGAGGTGGATGCACTAGTGGAACCGCTCGATTGGGAAGGAGGAGGCATATTTGCACTATGAATGTACGTGAGATCGTCGGGACTAAGCCCGTAATCTCCCGCCACGAACGAAACATTATCACCAAGATCGGCTCCTCCGCCTTGGTGGGGAAAGTGGTGGAAATGGTCATCGGCCATGGAAACAAATGTGAGGTGAATGAGAGAGGTGTGGTTTGAGTGTGAGAAATGAGAGGGGTGTGCAGCCCTATTTATAGCGAAATTTGGGACATTTTCGGACAGATTTGCCCTCAAAACGGTCAAAAATTCGAATTTTCGGGTCCAAAACACCACAATTCAGGCTAAAACAATGCAATTCGGGTTTAAACAGTAAAATTCGGGCCAAAATAGGGTCCCACCGCACCCCCCGCTCCTTCCCGCTCCCCTACCGTTCAAATTTGAACCGCGGGCCCCACCCACCCCGCTCCAGACGCTCCCCCGCTCCTCCGGTCCACTCCCCCCGCTGGCCCCGCAGCCCCCGCTCCTTCCCGCTCCCCCCCTCCCGTTCAAAATTTTGTTTTTTTTTTCAGCGAACCGGCCGCCGAACCCTCCCCAGAAATCGGGCCTTCGTGCCGTGCTCGGGCCGTGCTCGTGCCCGGGCCGGCCCACTAACTTCCGTGCCGTGCTCGTGCCAGCCCACGGGCCTAAAAGAAAAAAAAAGCACGGCCCGTGGTGGGCCTCGTGCCTGGCCCGGCCTGAAACAGTGCGTGCCATGCCGGGATGGGCCTCGGGCCACAATTCCATGCCTTCGTTCGGCCCGAAAAAGCCCGGCCCGATGGCCAGCATTACCTGGGGGGCCTCTTGGGGGGGGGGGGGCTGGAGTTGCTCTAAGATGTTGGTGCAACTAGCCACCCCGAGGTAATATTCACTCATAGTATTTCTTGGTGCAGGGGTCGTGGTGAAGCGGCTGCCAGAGAGGAGTTGCAGAACTGTCAGAGTTAGAGGAGATGACCCTATGGGAACCATCCCGATAGGATCCAGCTGTGTTTTCAGCTTCCATTACAAATATACGGCAGTTATGTGAATTTGACTGAGTCGTTGCATTGCCAGCTCGATCTTGATAAAATAGGGCTTACAAGACAATATTAATATACCATTATTATTTGGGCATTTGTTTTTGGAGACTGCATCAATAAGACAATATCAATGGGCTAAGGCCAGTTTAAGATACCGTTCAATATGCCTAATCAATACCTGACTCTAAGTACTAAAAAAATTGTTGTTCAATTTCGAATTTGCATTGTACAATCATATCTGGCATTACAATCCCAATCAGTATACAGAGTCACATGTACCAAATAAAAACAACTATAGAAAGCTGAGCTAGAATTATAGTCGGGTGCACTACAACTAGCCACATTAGTCTAGCTACTATTTTTGCCATTTCCTCTTCTGAGTCAGGATGCATCGGTACACAGTTTTACTGTACTAGGTCACCCAAATATGTATGCTCGCATTCCCTTAAAAATCTATGTATACATTAGCTAGCAATGTATGAAAGTTTTACTAGGCTCTAAGCAAATTACAAACATCTAACCTAAGCTCTTAACTGACCAAACATATAATCAATTTAAAAGTACAAATTTGTTTCAGATTTTGTAGTGTATACAACTCATATTATGTGGATAAACGTATAACTCAACTCCATTATATGAAACACAAAATAATAAACAAAAGGAAATTAGTAGACTGGTTTCCATCAACTCAATCAATATGAAGCCCATTACAAGTTACAAGGCATGCGCGACATGGATACGTACCACTGTTCTATCCAGGATTTTTTAATCACAGGGATTCCGGCGATCATATTCTTCCGTTATTGGGGAATTACATATGAGATGAGAGACTTTATCCTTCTCAAATTTCTCGTAGTAAAATGCTCCAATTAGGTGCGCAATCCTCTACAAATGAAACCCTTCGAGTGTTAGTTTATGTTATGATAAAAGCTGAATGGGGTAGATAGCGCATACCATTATTTCCTTTGTCTCCGAAGTAGTGTATCCAGCAGAAGAGACCCGCAGTGTGGGGAAGCAAGTGATTCCTTGAAGGCAGTGCGGTAGCTTAAATGTAACCTAACAGGATAAGTGATATCAGTGAGATGATTTTTTACAGCATCATCAACGCAGCACTACACGTAGTACATGCGTCGATTCACGCGAAACTGAGATATGTAAGCACAAGAAGAAAAATGTTAAGACTAGAACTTACAGCCTCCGGGTCTGGGAAGCTGTGTTGGATTGATCTCCGCCAGGCGTGAGCCCAACGGCTCGCACTGACCTTGACTCGCGCCCTGATCGGGGGCGCCCAACCGAACCAATGGTTGGTGGGCCCCTGTGGCGCTGCCGATATAAAGTGGTGGGGGCTGGCGGCACTCACTACGAGGTTCACCGTGTGCGCCAGGCACCCCACTGACACCCCTTCCGATCTAGGGTTTGGCAGTAGCCACGGAAGCACCACCACCACTCACTCCACTCACCACCGCCAGTCACCACCACACCACCATGACCGGATCCTCGAGCTCGACCCCGCATGGAGGACAAGGTAAACACGCAGATCTCACCCCTCTCCTCTCGGCCTCTCTCTCTCTCTGGTTATATCACACCGAAAGTGGGGAAACCCTAACAGCATCTACCGTGATCGATCTAGACCTAGATGATCTTGTTGTTTAAACAATGGTATCAGAGCAAGCTAGGGTTCTAGATCTTTTCGGTAGCAAAGAAATCAACAGAGAATCGTCAAAGAAAGAAATCAAAAGAAAATCCCCTCCCCGAAACCCTAAATGCCAGATCGAAGAAAAGATGGCAGAAGGGGCAAAGAAAGGACTCACCGGAGGGCTCGTGCTCGCCGGCAAAGAGCGCCGCCGCCTCGGCCGCGCCATCCCTCTCGATCCGACGCGCATCGGCATGCCGAGGCGTCGGAAGAAGGAACACCCCCTCGGGGGCAGAGAACAGGGGCTCAACGGCCTCTCTGCTCGACGGCGGCGCGCCCACCGCAAGGGGACGCGCGACCGGCGAGAGGGGAGACCACCGGGCCACTCCCTCGCTTGGATCTGCTCCGGCGGAGGGAAAAGAACAGAAGGGGGAAGGGGAAGAGGTGCTGGAGCGGCGCGCTGCGGTGGTGGTCGTCGTCTCCAGCTCGCCGTCGGTCGGCGGCGACCGCCGGACGGCCGGAACCCTAACTCTGGATCGCCAGATCGGGGGAAGAGGAGAGAGCGGCTCGACCGGGGGGAAATGAACTAGGGTTTGACCCCTCCCCGGCCGCACTGGCCGTTTTGATCTGGCGATCTGCGCGGACGGCCGTTGGATCTCCATCCGACGGTCAGAAGCAAACCCTAGCGTGGTCTCGGGCTCTCGGGCCGAAAAGGGCAGGCTGTGGGCCGGCCGGACCGGTTGCGTGCCGCACGCGCGCGGCGCGTAAAGAAATGGGCCATGGGCCGAAAGTGGAAAACTGTGGTATGGGCCACACGTTTTAATCAGAGTTTTTCCTCTGTTTTTATTTTTACAGAAGCTGTTTTTAGTTGTTTTTTGTCCATTTTTGGGAAAATTTCATCTAGTTTTCTATTCAAATTTATCCAACGATAATTTTTGTTTAGAGAACAGAAAAGTGACAGAAATGCTTCTGAAAAGTATAAAGTTCATGGAATTTTATTTCATGTTTTTCCGCTGCAAATAGAGAAATGTGCTCCTTTTAAATTTAAAAGGTCAAAAGAATTAAAAGAGAGAATTAAAATTTAAGAGGAGCATGTTAAAGTGATTATTGCAATGTTTATGATTCTGTTAAAGTT
Source organism: Puccinellia tenuiflora (assembly GCA_012064385.1). Lineage (NCBI taxonomy): Eukaryota > Viridiplantae > Streptophyta > Magnoliopsida > Poales > Poaceae > Puccinellia > Puccinellia tenuiflora. The sequence continues at coordinate 703,501 of QRDG01000502.1, read as the reverse complement.
TTCACTGAGAAAATTTGTTTAGAGATCAAAAGAAAAGATATACATATTCCTCTGTGAATTTGTTTAGATCTTTAATTAAATTCTATAGGAGAATTTTAATTAAAGAACAGAAAAGTCTTTCATGACAAAGATTTTACTAAAAGATGATCTCCTTTCAAATTCAATGAATTTGTTTAGAGAACAGACCAGAACAGTGCAATGTTTATGAAATACAGAGAATATTTTACAGTTTCTACTGTAAATTAAAAGGACTCTCCTCTAATTAAATTGGAACCAACGGGAAAATTTAATTAGAGAGGAGGAAAAAGAGAAATACTTGTTTTAACAGGTTAATTATGGTATTGTTATTTTCTGACCAACGTTGATGATAACAGTACTATAATTATATGAGTTCTATAGTCAAAGGGCTAGATCTCTGATAATTTTGCATCAAAGTGATCAATTTCAGAGAAAAGATAAAAGATGCTACTCGTTTGCATCTAAAAGATAAATTTTCAGAGAAAAGATAAAAGATCAAGAAATGCTCTTGAACTATAGAAATATGTATATTTCATGTTTCCGCTGCAATAGAGTTGATGATAATGTTATTTTCTGAACAGAGTTCTTTATTGCAATAGAAATATTATCATCATACTGTTTATAAGTTTTATGCATTGATTCTATTTCTGCCCAACGGTGATGTAGAATTAGTGTAGAAAGATGATGTTTCATTCTAATTCTGCCCAACGGTGATTTAGAATATAAAAGAAAGTTTTAAAGTTTAATTTTATGCTCATTATTGTTTATTATTATTATTGAATGTTTTCTCAGACAAAGATTCTCATGCTTTCATTCGTGAAAGTAAAAGGATGGGTACTTGTGACCCGAAAGATGACCAAGTAAGGTCATGAAGTAAGAGAGTATGTTCTCTCTAAAGAATGACTGCAAAAGAAAAGGGATTCTTGGATATTTATCCAAGAATACAAATAGATCATTGAGAGTTTTGTTTGACGAATGTCTTTCATGTACTCTCCATGAAGAAAACAAAGAAATCATTCTGAGTTTTGTTTAACAAATTTCTTTCATGTACTCTATATGAAGAAATTCTTTAAACGAGCAACATGAATGCTTAATTTGACTAACGTTGGATTAAGCATGTGTATAAAAGAGTATTCAGATTTATTTCTGAATTTGATGATTCAATATGCAGTCTAAAGAGCCAATTGTGGCATCCATGTCTCTTGATTACCCGCATGACGGGAAAAGACGATAATACCCGCATGACGGGAAAAGACGATAATAATACTCACGTGGTGGGAAAAGTCTGGGAAAATACCCGCATGGCGGGAGAAAATTTTGACAAAGGCCTCATCCTGTATGACAGGAAAAAGATGTAACGACTCATGTGTTTTTATATCGATTGCACATTTTATGTGTCATAGTTATAAAACACTTAATGAGTCAAAAAGAGAATAAAGTTACAAATGAACCTCAAGTTAAGGATGGTATGCAAGTGTGACTTGCAAAAAGTATCATTGAGAAAGAACTCTTGTGAGTTTTGAAAAGGAATAAAGAAAAAGTACTCCCATACGTTAAAAGATAACTTCATTTTGAATGAAGCAGATAATCAAAAGTTTCGAAATTGTGGCAAAAGGTTCTTGCCACATTTCGAGGGGGAGATAGAGAGTGTTACAAAATAGACTCCCCTATACCTCAGATAATGTGATGCATATTATGTATCTAGGTGATCTATGATGAATTGTGATCATCTGGGGGAGTACGACGATCACAATAATGATACCCCAAAGAAAAGAGATAGATGTATTATTGGATATTTATAGCTCCGAAAGGAGACTAAGGACGGTACTCAAAGTGCCATAAAGATATTGGATATTGATAGCTCCGAAAGGAGACTAAGGACGGTACTCAAAGTGCCATAAAGATTGACAGAATAACAGAATAAACCCAAATAAAAGGATTAAGGATATACCATTTTAGAGAAAATGGAGTAATCTGGGGGAGCATGGTATGAACATACCTAAGGCTCGAATAGTTTTTATCTAGGGGAGCTTGTTGCTTCATAAAAGAGATGAACAAGTAAACATGGATCTTGTGTTTTAGGTCCTTGTAACAGCTATTGCCTTTTGGCAATAGAAGACTACAGAATTTATTGCCTTTAGGCAATGACAGGGCAACAACATCCCCATATGAGAAAAAAACAGATGACTATAAAGTCTATATCAGAGAAATTTAAATGAAGGTTGATCCCACCTCATTTACAGAAATAAAAAGTTGCGCTGACAAGTGTCTACTTGTCTTAATGATTAGAGACTATGTGAATCCCGACCATGTTTGGGATTCATAAGTAATTTCCAATGGAGCCAAAACAGTAGGCTATAATGGGTCTACATCACCAATGTGACTCCAAAGGAAATATGTGAAAAGCGATTTTAATCGAAAGATTTGCGCTAAGAGAATAAACAGATTATAATGAGTGCTAATGGCACATAATGATCTGAGTTACATCAGATGAAAGTAAAGAACACAAGGGATCTTATGGACTAGAGCAAGTCTCTAGAATCAAAAGTTATTTTGGGTTAAAGAAAATGAGAGGACAATCGCATTTGTGCAAACTCATACAATGGGAAATTCATTTCCTAATCCCGTGTATGTCGATGATATCCTACTTGCTAGTGGTGATGTCAATCTAATAACGGCAGAGAAAAGAAGTTCTTGTCCTCAAAAGAGTATTCTCGATAGAGTGTCTCTCGTTATAAGTATCGAGATTTGCTGAGAAAAGACGAAAAGGGGTATTAGAAATATCGCATGGACATGCTGAGAAGAACTCTCTAAAGCATGCATGTCGAGAAAACCTACGCCTGTTCTTATTGTTAAGGGTAATGGAATTGGGAACTTTAGTGTTCCAAGAGATAAGAAAGAATGGATCAAATGGATATGGTACCATATGCTTCCGCTGTTGGTTGCTCAATATTACCCTGAAAGTTCACGTATCCGGGTTGTTTTGGCAATGTCCAATCCAGAAATAGATCACTGGAATGGAATCAAAGATATCGGCCTCATGCTAAAAGAAACATTGTGCTCTCAAAAGATTGTGAGTACAAAGATAGATCTATAAGAGTGCTTTCAAAAGGTTGTGAGTACTCTGAAAGAATTTTGTGAAATATATAGCGAAATCCACAATTGTCGCTAATTTTCACATTTGGAGTTTTTGTGTGGAAAATCTCCAAAGAATTAAAGATTTAACATCAGTGTGATGTAAAGACATGTTATAGCATCATATGAGGCTGAGGGATAGGCAAAATGGTTAAGTAAACCTGTACCCGGAATTGATAATGGTTAACAACAGCAATAACCATTAAGTAGTTCACTCCTAAGACAACGAGTCGAGTGTGGTGCCAAACACATTGACACAGAGTCATACGTTGTTAAGGAGAAAGTCCGGAATTATGTTGAAATGCTTGGAGCATAAGAGGAACAGATAAAAGAAACACACAAGTGTTTGCAGATCTGCTAATTAAAGGCTTACCGCCCAGTGTGTTTTGAAGAACACACAGTCGACATGGGTTTATGGTATAGTCTATATGATTTCCGGACAATAAAGAGGCCCAAAAAGATTAAAGAATTTGTTTCAAAACAAAGAGGTATATTGTAGCTGTCTGATTCTATCGGCAATTGAGCTGAGACGATGAAACATGCTCTATGTATCGATCTGTGATGAAATGAGTAAAGTAAAAGTAAAGTTGAGATCAAGGGGGAGAATGTTGGATTGATCTCCGCCAGTGTGAGCCCAACGGCTCGCACTGACCTTGACTCGCGCCCTGATCGGGGGCGCCCAACCGAACCAATGGTTGGTGGGCCCCTGTGGCGCTGCCGATATAAAGTGGTGGGGGCTGGCGGCACTCACTACGAGGTTCACCGTGTGCGCCAGGCACCCCACTGACACCCCTTCCGATCTAGGGTTTGGCAGTAGCCACGGGAAGCACCACCACCACTCACTCCACTCACCACCGCCAGTCACCACCACACCACCATGACCGGATCCTCGAGCTCGACCCCGCATGGAGGACAAGGTAAACACGCCGATCTCACCCCTCTCCTCTCGGCCTCTCTCTCTCTCTCTGGTTATATCACACCGAAAGTGGGGAAACCCTAACAGCATCTACCGTGATCGATCTAGACCTAGATGATCTTATTGTTTAAACAAGCTGCCCCTGGTCAATAGCATCATCAAGCCAGTATTCGTTCACAACTGCACATCCAGATTGATCATGCCGGGCTCTCATACAGTGGGGTGCGTCCTAGTTTAAACACCACCACAGTACAAAATTAGCAAGAAAACAGAGTACTGAAAATAAGAACGAACATGCAGCAGTACTTACATAGCAGGTGGTAACAGAAGATGCAATGAGATGGGTACAAAGGACTGCATATCCCATAGCAACCGTACCCCCTCCCTTCTTGATAGCATTGGTGTACTGTTTTTGCCAAGACAAAAAGAATCCAGTAAGAAAATTACGAGCCCTGAAGGTAGAGCATACTGTAACAATCAATAGCAAGGCGACATCCAGCAACAAATCGACAAAACAAATCAATAGGGTGAGCCATGATATACAATATACAATATTCAGAGTTAACACGTTCAGAAACTTGCATCCCCTAGTGCGGAAATAGCAGCAAATTCTGACTATGACTAGATCACTCAAGTACCAAAGTAGAGCCATACCAATCAGCGACCAACTAACCTAGTTCGGAAGTCCAATCGCAGCATAACTGATCAAATAGCCAACTAAAACCAGGTAGAAATCAATGTTGATTACCGAGTACGTAAATCCCTTGTAGAAGTAAGGATTCATAGCCAATACGCGTACGAAATGCCAACCTAGGCTAGAATAACAGATACGGCATCCAGTTCAAACCTGATCTCGTGTCTATTCCTATCAAATCTCGTATTCCCGAGTCCCGACCCGGGTTCGGAACTCCGCGCTAGGTCAGAACCAACTGAATTAGTCCGCGGGGAGCGATCTCCTCTCCTCTCCTCTCCCTACCCTAACCCTAGCCGCCACCGCCGCGCGCCGCCGTCCTCCCCCCACCCCTCCCCTCCCCTTCATCTCCCATCCCCGCCCTAGCGCCGTCTCCCCGGGAGGCGGCCGGGGTGGCGCGCGCCTCCCTTTCCCCTCGTACTCCCTCCCCCTCCCCCCGCCGCCGCCGGCGGGCGCCCCCGGCTCTGGCCCGGGTGGTGCTGGCGGCGGCGGGTCCTCCCCTACCCGCGCGCGTGTCCCCTTCTCGGGGCAGGGGACGGTGACGGTGTTGCTCGCTCTGTGGCGGTCCGGCGACCTGGTGGCGGTGGCCAGCGGTGAGCGAGGTGGTGGTGCTTCTCCTTGGCGGCGGGGCGGACTGGTGTGGCTGGTTTGCCGACGGCGCGCCCCCGACCCAGATCTGGGCCCTTGGGGCCCCATATGGGTCCTAGCGGGCCGGCTCCGGCGCGACCATGCTGCCCACTGTGCGGGGATGCGGAGGAGCGGCTTGGACAGGAGGCGGCAACGCCGACGGCGTGCCTTCTACAGCGCGAAGGCGGGAGCTTTACGGGCCTCTGAGGGCCCGACCGGGCATGTGGGCCCACGGGCCTGGTATGCTCCTGCTATTGCGTCCGGTCGGTTACCGTCGTTGACGGTGGAGGTTGGGCCCTCCCGCGTGCCGACGGTGCTGCTGCCCCTAGTCCCGGCTCCTCTTCTTCGTTGTGCAGGCCCCACTTCGCGGTGCCGTGGTGAGACGACGTGGGATGCTTCAAGACCGTATTGGCGCAGGGTGGTGGTCGGTTTGGTGGCGGGCTCCGGAACGCCCGAGGTGAAGGTTGGGATCGGGAGAAATCCCTGTTGTCTGGCTGACACTGACGCGGTGGCGCCTGAGGGTGCCGCCGGACCTTCCTGGAGGGCGTCGGGGGCTACCCTTCCTTTCTCCTCGCCGCGTACTGGGGGAAACCCTTGGCAGCAGCGTCGTCATCGTCACGTCCCTTTTGGAGGTGTTGTTTGGTACCGGTGTTTCGGAGTCTAGGAGCTTGGTGGGAGGTCTCCGGTGGGCGCAGTGGTCGCGAGGGTTCTCCGCTTTTGTTGATCCGCTGTTGTCGGCATTTGTTTCTCTTATATTGTCTCTTTCGTTTCTTTTGGGCGTGACTGTGCTGCTTCGGCCCCAGCACCTATCGTTGGTTGTATCCGGTTGTTTGCTATATCTATATAGCGGGGCGCAAGCCTGTTTCGAGGTCAGAACCAACTGTTTGTTCGTACGAGATTCAATCATCCACACCGTAGTTGACCTAATCCGGAATTCCCAAAACCCCGAACAGATCTGCGATTGAACCCTAACTCAATTTGGGACGGCGCTCGCACGAAGTTGAAGTGAGGAGGACTCACCTCGGCCTCCTCTTCAGCGCTGAAGCCGATCAGCCGAACCACGAGACCCGCGAAGAGGCCTCGTGCCGACATTGCTTCCCTCGCCCTCGCGCGCGCTCTCTCTCTCTCTCTCTCTCGTAGATTGGGCGAGATGGGGAAAATCTCGGTAGCCGTGGGGGGATAGGGAGAAGGAGCCGCGTCTTCAATTGAAATTGACGAACTTTTTTTTTTGATACAAAATCCCAGATCTATTAAGAAATTGCACCAATACAGACACCCCTGAAAAACAAGAAATTACAACCAGATCCTAGGGGATGACAACCACCGCTGCCATCGACACGCACTGAAGGCACGCCGCCGCCATTATCGCTCCAAAGGAGCTTTACCAAGGCCGGCAGCCGGAAGTCCTTCAAACTAGAGGCCTCGGAGGACCTACGCGCCGAAGGAGAAGCCGCCGTCTTCGAAGCCGTCACCGGCGAACTCCCGCAAGATCTGAGGCCAACGAAATCCTCCTCCACACCACCTCCTTCTCCACCTCGAAGATCTGGAGAGGTCTGACGAGGAAGACGACACCAGGCGAGCTTATTGATAGGAGACACCGGCTGAGCTCTCTCCAGCTTCCCGCGGCACCAAGCCGCCACCGCCGGAGGTCGCCCCGCCGCAAGCCACCAGACGCCGCTCGGAAGCGTCCGCGGCGAGCTCCAAACCAGCATAAAGCCAGACGCCACAAGGGCAAAACCTACTCCTACCAAATACAGGGAAAGCCAACCACCGAATCCATCCCCTCGCCGGCCGGCAGCGCCGCCGAAGAGCAAGAAGGAGCGGGGCGGCAGCTGGACACGGAGGTCGACTCTCAACGGGCTAGAGGAGAGGGAGAGGGAGGAGAAGGGAAAATGAAATTGACGAACTGATGAAGGGGCTAGGGGCTCGGGGGCGGCGGGGTCATTTCGAGGAGCTCTTTTCTCTTTTCGTCTGGGCGAAGGCGTCCGATTGTGGGGCTTTGTACGCGGGCCGGGCCGGGCGAAGGGCACTATGTGCTCCTAGGCGAAATCATATCCAAAACATACTGTACCTCATGAGGTTCCTCGCACGTTAAAAAAAACATTCTCAAAAAAAAAAAAACTTCCTACCACGGGCAACTGAATCTTCCTATTTTTTTGATAAAGGGAATATGTTAATATCAAAATGATACCATGTACACTCAGTCTCTGCAATAACATAATGTTCAAAACTAGTCTAAACATTAAGGATGCACACAGCTAAAAAGAAAAAGAAAAAAAGAAAGACCCCGCCGGATCGATTAGAACCTCGTAGCATGAACAAACCACCACCATTGACGACACCTAGACTCTGAAAAAATTTCTCCAAAGCAACGCCTCTAGGAAGGTAACAGTGCACGAGCGCTGTCGTCACCCGGTCCGTTATTAAAGTCAAGACATGGGTTTTCACCCCAGAGAGGTTCAGTTTCACCTATGAGACTCGACTATGGATGCAGTAATAACCATCGCCTTATGAAGGACAACAACGACAGAGGCACTATTATGGTGTCCAAGTAGACACAAAGTGCACGTGTTGCTATTTGCTAAGATTTAGAAAGGGCATATCTATGAGTTCAGTTTTGAAGATCCGGGATCATATCTCACCGCCCATCGTCTCTAACCGATTTATTGGAAACGTGCCATCAAGAATTTAATTACGACCATCTCTTAAATATATTTATGTTATCAGCTAGAATTACTATGTATCAACGGGCATTATGCCATTGTCCTTTTCTGTTTTAATGTGTAATGACTCCTGAACTTCCTGAGAACAAGATTATGTAATTACTCTTTTTTTTTTTTGAGAATTTGTAATCACTCAGCTATTTCCTCCTTTTCTCCAAATGATTTCTGCTAACATTTGGATTATCAGAGGGTTTGGCCCATAATTAGGCTTGTCTCGCAACAAGCCACACTTCTAACTAGTTTTATTCAAGGAAAACCCTTCGCTTACGGCAGTGGCGGATCCAAGGGGTGGACAGGGTGATCCATGGACCACCCTGTGATTTCCATTTAGCTTGTATACGATAGTATAAAAATAAAAATATTTATTTTTATATGAAGAATATCATTGTTGGACCACCCTGACACATTGAGCTGGATTCGCCACTGGCTATACGCGAGCGATTTGTAGGATGCTCGTCCGCACAATCGCATGAACCCTGAAGGCCCCACTTGGATTGTCAGAATTTATCTCTAAACGGCAGAATCCGTCGGGAGAGAATATAGACCTCGTCTGGTCCGTATAATTTACAGCTGCATGCGGGGTGGAAAAATACCGGGGTGGAGGAATACATGCATCTACCGATGGCAATGGGTACCCATTACCCACCTACCCTGCGGGTTTTTACCCTGTAGGGTGAGGGTTTGGTAAAAAAACTTTACCCATGGGTATGCAAATGGTAAAAAGTGTGTACCCAGTGGGTATAGTGGGTGCGGGTGTGGTATAGTAGAACCCATACCCACTACCCACGTACCCGGTTTATTTTGCATATGACATGTTAGTTCTCTAGAAAAAATCACAATTTCCAAAATTTAATACCTACAGTAAACAGGACAAGTGCTAAATTTCTAGTCAATTTAGTTTAACCCTGTGACCAATTAGGTTTTACTTTATCAACCCCCCCCCCCCCCCCCCCCCCCCCCCCCGCTTTCATGCCACGTCTAGGTCAACTCACGTCACGACGGCCACGCCTTATGTCTCTTGCACCATAGACGTTCCGACGCCCCGCACGATCGATCTCATCACCCAAGGGACGAATTAGTGAATAACGATCCTACATGTCATTTTTTTTCTTATACGTTATGTTGTTAATATTATCTCGTTGAGTTGTTGGGTGGGTTTACCCATGGGTTTTTAATACCCTGACGGGTGCGGGTATGGTATAAAATCTATACCCAGATGCGGGTACGGGTGTGGGTGCGGGTAAGATAGGTAGGACGCGGGTGCGGGTTTGGTTAAGCTACACCCATACCCAATGGGGGTGGGTGCCATCGGTACATGCATCCAAGCGGGGCGTAAGTTGTTTATTAGGTCGTCCACCTTGTGTATCGAGGGCCCAATAAGCAGCAACTATATTTCTGCCCAATTTTTTCGTGTGAAGGGATACAACAACCCATTATAGCCGCTATCCTTTTTAGATCACCATAGCAGTTATATGCAGTGCCACCTGCATGCTAAGTATTTTTCGTTATTCCGTTAAGTATTTTACTTTTGTAACAAAGTCGCACAAGTTTTGTTATGAAAACGGATGTGGGTTGTTGCAAAAAAATTGGGCGTTTGCTACTAGTTGTGTTTTACTTTGATTTTTTGATGTTGCGTAGCGTACATACATCCAAATTGTAACAAACTCATATGGCTTTTATTGCGAAATCACACGTCAGATTTTGCAATGTTTTCTGAGTGTTTGATATAAGTTTATGTGTTTCCTAGTTTTTTTGAATGATGTTTTATGTGATTATTCAAATGTTGTAGACACGTTGATTTGTTATCACAATCATTTGTGATTTTTGTTGTAGATTAATCTATAGCAAAAAAGGTAGCTTAACCACCTTTTTATTGTTGTAAACACATGTTTGCGAAATACATTTATACGTGTAAGGATGGGTGTGGAAGCTATCTGTGCCACACATGTGCTTTGAGATCCTACAATTGTACCCATTCAGTTTTCTTTTCTTCCCTTTTCATAATACTCCCGCCGTATCACAATATAAGATGTTTTAGCTTTTTTCATGCAAACAATATACGAATATAATTAGACGTATTTAATGTACCGATTCACTTATTTTTCTCCATATATAATGCCTAAAATATCTTATATTATGATATAAAATATTGAATCGGGCAAGTTGATCTACCACATGCATGCTTTGTCCTGTCCGCTCGGTACAGTTGAATTTGACGTATCTCTCTCTTTCCCAGTCCCATATCACCCACACGGCCACACCTCTCTGGTTCTCCCGGTGCTCTCTCTCTCTTTGTTCTCTGCTCTCTCACGGTCTCACCTCCATTGCTTCCCTCTGTTTCTGGTTGGAAGCGATGAATTTACTTTTCTTATGCTTACTCGCCTCTATATGATCTTGCAGGATTCATGCATACACATTGCTATCACGCTTGAGTATTCATATGGTACTATATGCCACACACAATAAATTATGCGCATATGCAGCTGTTTAAGAAGGATTAATATCCCACGGCTCTTAGGGCATCTCCAACGCGCCGATCTATTTCATCCGACGTGTTCCGTTTCTGTCTTTTTTGGCAGAAATCACGGCCCAATGCGTCGACACAAACGGACCGAAGTCTGTTTTTTCGTCCACACGGATCCAAATCCGGTCCAAATTTGAGTCGAGTTTGCGTCGGCACGGACGTGTGTGGACGCCCTGCGGAGTCCTCGTCTTTCCCTCCCCAGGCCCACCGACCAATGACACATTCACTACTAGGAAACTAGCTATAGGTGGAATGCTATTTTGTGGCGCACCAATATTTCATGCGCCACTAATTTTTTTTTGTGGCGCACCAGTTTCCATGCGCCACTAGATTCAGCTTTTCTGTGGCGCATCTGGAGGACATGCGCCACTAAAAGAAGACATTCTGTGGCGCACCTTCCTCCATGCGCCACAAAAATTCTGTGGGCCCCACAACCAACGGCTGGCTTGCATCCTACGCCGCCTTTTCTGTGGCGCATGGAGCAAGATGCGCCACAGAAATATGGTGGGCCCGGCACCAATGATTAGGGGCTGCACAATTCTGTGGCGCATGGGTCCACATGCGCCACAGAATTGTGCAGCATTTTTTCACCCCACGCACCCCCCCCCCGGTGGATCGTCTTTTCAGTTTTGCACCAAGTGAAAGAAAATGATAAAAAATTCAAAAAATAAAATCCTTTCAGATACAGGGAAGGTTTAGGGTCTATTTGTTAGAAAAAAATTAAAATACACATTTTGACTTTTTTCCAAAAGTAGGTGAAAAAATATTAAAACGGGCATAACTTTTGCATATGACGTCGAAAAAATGCGTTTAATACCTTAAAAAAAACTAGAGAAAATTTCGGGTTTACCCGGTTGGACATTTCTCGGATTCTCAAAATTCCAAACGAAAAAAAAGTTATGGCCAACCGAAGAAATTTTCCAGCAAAATCAAAAAAATTCAAAAAAAAATACAATTCTGTGGCGCATGTCTAGCCCATGCGCCACAGAATTGTTGGGCGGGATTCCAAATTTTGAATCCCGCCGGCACCCCTTCTCTCCCTCTCTTTTCTCCTTCTCTCCCACTCTTTTCTCCTTCTCTCCTCCACTTCTCCTCTCCCCTTCTCCTCTCCTCCACTTCTCCCTCCACTTCTCCTCTCCCCTTCTCCTCTCCACTTCTCTCCACTTCTCTCCCCTTCTCCTCCCTCCTCCTTCTCTTCTCCTCTCCTCCACATCTTCTCTCCTCCTCCTCCACCTCCGGCCACCTCCTCCACAACTCCGGCGACCTCCACCTCCGGCGACCTCCTCCACAACTCCGGCGACCTCCACCTCTGGCGACCTCCTCCACCACCCCGGTGACCTCCTCCACAACCTCAACCTCCGGTGACCTCCTCCTCCACCCCGGCGACCTCCTCCTCCTCCTCCACCTCCACCTCCACCTCCACCTCCACCTCCGACGACCTCCTCCACCACCGGCGACCTCCTCCTCCACCCCGACGACCTCCGGCGACCTCCGACGACCCCTTCCTCCACCCACGGCAAAACGGTCTCCGACGAGCTCCGATGAAATTCCGGCGGCCAGATCTAGATCCAGATCTGGATCTAGATCTGGCCGCCCTTTTTTTTGAAATTAAAAAAAAATTTAGTGGCGCACGGCAGTGGGATGCGCCATTAAAATATTTCTGTGGCGCACGGTAGTGGGATGCGCCACAGAATCTTGGCATTTCTGTGGCGCACAACCGGCGTGCGCCACAGAAATATAATTTAGTGGCGAGAATTCTGTGGCGCATCCCACTTTTTCCAGGATGCGCCACAGAATTCCAAAAAGGTGCGCCACTAATAGGCCATTCCCTGGTAGTGATTCCCTTTCCTTCCCTATCCCTAGTCCCTCTCGCCCCTCTTCCCCCCTCCCCCCCCTCTCGAAGGTACGAATCACCTCCCATGGCGGATAGCTCGAACGAGTATTTCTACAACCATATGTTGTATTCATCGTTGTCCTTGGAATCTCTGACGATGATAACGATATTTTGATCGCAACACTTCTCGACAACGAGCACCTTGCAAGACAACAACCAATGTTCAGGGGCTCGGTGGATCCAGCTTCATCAAGAGATGTGTGATAAGACAACTCAGAAACAATTTCAAAATTATTTGGTTCAGCATATGTGGTCCTATTTTGGAAACCAAGACATATCCTAGTTGCTACACTTTTGTTTAATTTGGTTGTAATAAGAGCATCTCCACCGGGGGGTCGCAATAGGGCCCCTAAAGCTCCATTACGGCCCCGGACAGAAAAACAGGCCACACCGGGGGGTCGCAAAGGCCTCGTCCAGCCCAAAACCTGTCCGACACCGCCAACAGGGCCTCCAAAGTTGGGGGCTGCCTTCGCGGTGCCGGACACTGTCCGGCCCGAGCCTCCGACAGATATGGCCCGCCCGTCAGCCACACGAAACGACGCGTCGAGATCTGACCGCACGCGGCAGCGATGCAGGCGCCTCGTCGTTTCAGTGCCGAGTCGTCGCATCGTTGCACGGGCCATCAGGCGGCGCATCGTTTCAGTGGCTAGGTGGGCGGCGCAGTGAAGCGTCGCCTCGATGCAGCGCCGCAGAGCCACGCGGCGGTATGCATGCCGTCTTGGCGTTAATGGCGACGGCCGCTACGCTCCTTCGATCGGCTTTAAAAAGGCCACCACAGGGCCTCTCCTCACACACACCACCACCGCACCGCTCCTCTCCCTCTCCGTCCACTCGCCACTCGCACAACCAGGATGCACCGCCGCGGGCTAGGTTACCAGCCGACGGAGGAGCCGCCGCCTTGACGCGGCTTCATTGCTCCGGTGTCAACGTTCGAACGAGCGACGCCGGATCCAGGGGATCCGGATTGCGGCGGCTAGGGCTGCGGCGCCGCAACCACCACCCCCTCCGCCTCCTCCACCCCCGCAGGCCGACGACCATCGTCCCATGACGGTGGAGGAGGCGGAGCAGCTCGTGCGCGACTACCTCCCTCTGCCCGCCGACCATCGCCTGCCGGACGGCTGGCTGGTCAACCTGGACAACGTCCCGGTTGCGCCGCCCCTCACCGGTCAGGCGAGGCTGGACTACATCCGGGCGATGTGGGACTCGGACGCCGCCGGCGCAGTGATGGGGGAGGAGCGGTGCCACGTGCTTTCGTTCAACGCGTCGGCGCCCTACTAGGACGCCATCGTGCGATCTGAGCACGCCCGCCGCCTCCACAGATTCACCACCACCAGCCGCACTGACGACGAGCCGCCCGAGCCGGCTCCCGTGGAGTCGTCCGACGACGAGGAGGCAGCACCGTCTCCAACCTGCGCCGGTCGTTAATATCGATAACGGCCAGACTGAGGGCTTTCAGGATTCTAGGCAAGCAGTGGTTTCTCCACAAGCCGCGTCGGTCATTAATATCGACGTAGCCGGAGATTTCAACCCTCTTTGCCTAGAGATGCATTGTGATGAGCAGCTCAGCCGGTAAGTGAGCAGTGACTCGATCAGTGCACCGGGAAAGCCTCGGAGTCTGGTTTTACTCCATGGAAGGCAAGGCCGGTGAGCTTGTCGCCGGCCTCATCGTCCATGGGTTGACACATAGCGATCGTTGCCCGAAACGGCCACTTGACCAAGGGGTGATCCCAAAGCTCCTGCCCGGCAGGGGTTAGGGTTAGGGCATCTGCCGTCACCCGCCGTCACGGGCATGGGTCTGTACCTCCGCACGATCGCATGTATCCAATTTTATATTTGAAATTGTATCGAAGTTTGTATTTGAATCAAATCAAATTGTATCGAATTTTGTATTTGAATCAAATCAAATTGTATCAAAGTTTGTATTTGAATCCTATCAAATTGTATCGAAAATTTTATATTTCAACGAAATACTGTGTTCGGTGTCCGGCCGTTTAGGGGGTGCCGGTGGGGGAGGGGAAAATAAAAACGCCGGACATGTGTCCGGCACCCCGCAATTGGGCCTCCAAACGGGTGGTGCCGGACACAATTTAGGCACCCCCGGTGGAGATGCTCTAAAGTATGATTCTATTCAATTTGGTTGTAAAACTATGTGAGTAATAATTTATTCGATTTGGTTGTAGAACTATGTAATTTATTCAATTTAATTGTAAAACTATTTGATTTATTCAATTTGGTAAAACTATATGACCAATTCAACTTGATGAAAACGACCACGGGCGGACCATATGGGTCGCCCCATTAGGTGTAGTGGCCAGAAAAGGCCGTACGGGACCGAAAGTCTATCTATTTCACGACCCAAACGGACAAAAGACGGACCAAAATCAGATCTGTTTTGGTCGACAAGATGCCCTTAATTACATCCTTGGCGGGGTCGAGGAAGACGCCAAATGGTTGGCGTGTGTGTAGGAGCTCTTTTCCCGATGTTGTCTCTCTACGCAGAGGGCGGCCGATGCGCGACGCGAGGCCATGATGAATGACGACACAAGCTAGCAGCGGCAGTGCATGGCAAGAGAGAGAGAGAGAGAGCGCACGAGGTGCGGGGCAGGATCAAGATGGAGACGAAGTTGAAGATGCACTGGCCAACACGGCAATTCCACACATAGTTGGAGGTCCAATCACTATTACAACCATGCACTCTGCACCTAACGGATCACGATTTTTTTGCATTTACATGTTGTAACTATTCTAGTGCTTGATAAATTTTACATCCAAATTTTATACAAATATCTGGTAATGCATATCGATTACCGATATTTTTTAATTCATATGGAATTTATTAGATTTTTTATATTATTTTATTAATTCAACTATTAACAAAAGAAACGTATTAGTAAAAAATCATGTATTAGCAATCATTTTGGATCAAATTATTAAGGGATCAAGATAATATAGGTACAAAGTTTGATTTGAGCGTGAAATGGATGCACAAATAAAAAAAAGGTGGGTGGAGGTCAAAATAGGTGTGAATTTGTGTTTTCCCGCACTGGCGCACTGCAGCACCGTGCATGTGAAGAAATGGTTGTGGTACTAGCTAGGGGTACTATACAGGTTCGATAATGCACACAAAACTGGAAGAAAGGACATGTCGCCCGCAACTCCGCATTACGGCATGATTCTGTATGACGCTGCCATGATGGCCGTTCGTCCGTGAGCGCCATGAACACAGACGGCAGCCCGGTGTCCTCGTGAGCCATGAGGCACAGCCACACGCATGCACGGCGCGCCACAACGCGACGGACACGGCGTTGCGGGCGCCGGAAGGCCGGGCTCAGCGAAATGACGTACTCTCCAGCGGAAACAGCAAGACAGACGCGACGAGGACGAGCAAAAGCATCCTCGCCGGCGTTCAGGGAGACGCCGCGTTGGCTAACAAGCGTCATTCCGTCATCCATGCAGCTCGCGTCGCTGCAGAGATACCTGGAGGCAAGCCGGAGCAAGACTTCGTTGTGCACCACACGGACTCAGTGGAGACAAATTTGTATCGTAAAAAAAAAATATGGCGAGTTGGCGACTAGCGATTCGTCCACCAAAAGAGAACATATCAGTCATCGATACCCCCGCTTAATTCTCATCTCATGCAAAATGCTCCGCTCGCGCTAGTTCCGGTCTACATAATCTGCAGGAGAGGCAAAAATGGCAGCGCAGCCACGATACATAGTGGGGAAGAAAATGGTGGCTGTGGGGGAGGAGGATGAGCTGGAAACTACAGCGCGGAGTACGACGGTACAGAGGGACGGAGCCGCGGAGCAGACGTCGTTTTTGTCTGTCTGCCGGAACTTTGCAAAACGGTCCGGTGGCAATTGGCTTTTATCCCTACATGCAGATCAATGATCATCTCCTGCCTGAACCAGAGTTCGCGACAGTTGTCGTGTTCAGGATGCCTCCTCTGAAGCTCGACAGCGCGGAGTACGACGCTGCCGCTGAATTTGTCTCCATGCCACCTGATACGCAGCTCCGGTCATTCGACGAGGAGGCGCCGGACTATGGTATGACAATTTCCCTTTGCACTACTAGAAAATAGCCTACCGCCGGCGCCTCAAATGTCCCTACCGCCGGCGCACAGGGCCGTGCCGGCGGTGATCACGCCGGTGGTATCGAATTTAGCGCCGCCGCGTGGCGCTGCGCTGGGGATAACTCGGTTAGCGCCGGCGCGTGTCCTTTTCCGTGTGCCGGGGATAACTCGGTTAGCGCCTGCGCGTGGTCTTTCCCCTACGCCGGGGGTAAGTTCAAAAGTTTGAAAATTTTGGGCGGATCTCGATCTGGCCGCCCAAAATTTTCAAATTTCAAAAAAAAAAGGTGGACGAATTTGGAGGTGGCCTTGGAGGAGGTGGCCGGCGTGGGGAGGAGGTGGCCGACGACGTGGAGGTGGCCGGCGTGGAGGTGGCCATGGAGGTGGCCGACGTGGGGAGGAGGTGGCCGGTGTGGAGGCGGCCGGCGTGGAGGTGGCCGTGGAGGTGGAGGAGAGGAAGGGAGGGAGAGGGAGTAGGGAGAAGGGAGGAAAGAAGGAAGGAAGAAGAAGGGAGAAGAGAGAAAGGGAGAGAGAGGAAGGAAGAAAAAGAAAAGAGAGGGGAAAGGGAGAAGGGAAGTATATATAGTTGGGGATTCTCACCCGGGTTTGGATTTTTTCTCAATTTTTTGATTTTGTAGAAAAATTTCTTCTTTTTAAAATAACCTTTTTTCTTTTGGAATTTTGAGAATTTGAGAAAAGTTCAACCAGGTAAACCCGAGTGAAATCGAGTCCGAATTTTTCTCTAGTTTTTTTTTATATATTATAGGCATTTTTCGACGTCGTATGCAAAAATTATGCCCGTTTTAATATTTTTTCACCTACTTTTGGAAAAAAAGTCAAAATGTGTATTTTTAATTTTTCCTAACAACTAAACCCTAAATCTTCCCTATATCTAAAACGATTTTATTTTTTGAATTTTTTATCATTTTCTTTCACTTAGTGCAAAATTAAAAAGGCGATCCACAGGGGGTGCGTGGAGTGAAAAATGCTGCCGTTAACGCCGGCACGCGCACGCACACATGCGCCGGGGGTAAGTGTACTTACCGCCGGCGCGCGGGACGAGGGACGCGCCAGCGCTAACCAGCTTAGCGCCGGCGCGCGTGTGGGCGACGCGCCGGGGGTACGCGCGGGTGGGGGGCGGGGCACGCGCAAGAATCTGTGCGCTGGTGGTAATCTGGTAGCGCCGGCGCGCGACTATGGTGGACGCCGGCGGTACATAGCGCCGGCGCACCCAAAATGTGGTGCGCCGGCGGTAACTTTTTTTCTATTAGCCTTTCCCTAGTAGTGTTGTTAGAATTCATCGTTCGAGTGGAGTAGCGGTAGGGTTTAGGGTGGCATGATCGACTCCGACTTAGGTCTATAAATAGGATGGATGATGTCATTTTCGTCCGCTTTTAGTCGAAGATTGTTATTAAGGCAATGATTTTGAGCGAATCCATGTTGTGATGATCCCCTGTTTCCGTATAAACGTTGTACCCACTCTGAACCTGTAGGCGTCCAACACTTATTGATTCAGAATACACACAAGTTTCAGTGAATCTATGTTATGATGACGGTCTCACTTGTGTCAAGATTACAGTCATAACAGGACAGATGGTATTATTGATATCAAGGCAGATCTTGCTGGCTTTCTTTCTCATCATGCAGCTGCGCCATGATCTCCAATTCCTCTCCCTGTGGGAACTCAAACATGGTACAGCCAGCCTACAAAATCAGGCCTCCAGCCTCCAGACTGATATCAATGTAGTGTGGTTTGAGACAAATGTTCAACAATTCAGGTTTTTTGCTTCATATGCATACATTCAGTGTTGTCACATAGTACATCACAAGACAGATTTTTTTTTGACCGTAAATACGGCGGGCTCTTAGAGCCAGGCTGAACTTTTATATATGATTGTCACAGCAGTACAGAGTAGCGTTTACAAAAAGGAGAGAGAAAGAAAGGAGAAATACATCGAGGAGTAAGACAGATTTAGCCACACAGATAACTTGTGTAAATGACAAGGTATCATCATAATAAGAAACATCTAGAAGAATAGAAAGACAAATCTTCTCGAAATATAATATATCCTGTTTCTAGAATGACAAATTATCCTGGAACCTTGTTTGATAATCCAGAAATGAACACACTGTCAGTATTAAAATATCCTGTTTCTAGACAGACAAGTTTCCGTTTCCGTTTTGGTTGTTAACTGAATTTTCAGCAGTGTACACTGTGGTGTTAACTGAATTTTGAGTTACCACTGCACTCTATTCAGCAGGGTACAGTGTGTTGTTAACTGAGTTTTAAGTTTCATTTTTGTATGGTACCTCAATTTTTCGTACACGTTTGCTGCACCTGCCCGGACTGTGCTTTGCGTGGGCGTCCTTGAACTTCTTGATCTGTGTAACCACAGCTGCAGCAAGCGTGTCAGCATTCATCCTAATTGTGTCCGAAGAACATATGCACACAAATTTTGAAGTTGTGTACATATTTTAGGAAGGGGAATTTACAGTAGCATTGGTGGAGCTGAAGCTTGCCTCTGCCCTGAGCTCCCCTATAGAACCTGAAGAAAGGGAGGATATGCGAGGCAGCAGAGGTTCTACGTGCGAGCTGGTGGCGTTGGCAGGGAGAACCACGAACAAGTCCAGCGTCGGGCTGCCGATCTCGTCCGGCGGCAGGCTGCTGCAAGTCGACGGGATGGTGTCTACCTGGTGGTGCTCCTCCTCACAGAAGCTCTCGGTGGCCCCACGAAGAGGTGCACCGACCTCCTGTGATGGCTGGAGGAAGGAGGTGCAACGGCGACCACCTAGCCCCCGCTTCTATTCATTGCCGCGCCGCCTGGGGAAAGAGATGCGGCTGTGAGCTAGGGCCAAGTGGGTTGGAGTGGCGGCACGGAAGGATGTGGATGGAGGGATCCGGCGGCGGCAGTTGGCAGGTGGTCGCCGCTACCTTGTAAGGGTCTCACTAGGATTCGAATCAATTAACAAGCACAAGGATCCGGATACAAAGGTTTCAGCAAGAGATTAGGGAAGAACAGAGGAGCAAGGACAAGGAAGCAGAGAAACAGAGTACAAGGGAGAGAGAGCCGGTTCCTTCCGTGATCCAACTGGATGCCCTCCTCGTTGATGTGCTTCGTCTATTTGTAGCTGCGTGCCGATTTTCTGGTAATAGGCCCAGCCCATAATGATGGCCCAGGTGCCAGCCCAAGGCGGCATATAGGAAGGGTCCCTGACATCCCTCCCTCCTTGAAACGCAGCTTGTCCCCAAGCTGCTGCAGCTGTGTCGATGCAAACCGGTCATGCGCCTTCCTCCTGGGTCCCATGATAGTAGAAGTTTCTTTGTACCACAGAGGTCACGAAAGAAGTCGAGCTGATAGTTGTGCTCGGTGCAGACTTGATCTTGATAATAGCTGTCATGAACTCCAACATGCCTCCCTCCCTGTAAGGACAATCGCGAGCAGATCAACACCAGCACTATGAAATCCCACCGAGCCACATCTGGATTCCAAGAATTTTGCAATTCCTTGATGGCATTAAACAAGCAGCAAACATAACTGCCCAATTGTTCTGCAGGGTTGTCCAATCTCACACATAGAAGCTTCGAGCCGCCGGGATCCCATGTAACTTGCAGTACCTTGAGGCCACCGGAGTCCAGATACTCGCGAAAGTCAATGTAGCTGTCATGGGCGAGGCGGCAGATAATGGAGATCATTACACACCTCCCTCCTTGCAAGACAACTTGTCTATCAAATGTCAGGAACAGGAGCAGTTCAGACCCTCCATTGTACCAGCATAAGAGGCAGCAGCTCTCATTATCTTCATATGATAGCTCATTTGTGATGAATTTTGCATGAACACAAGGTGGCGAGTCAATTAACATTGGCATCAGAACAAAGTCATGACCTGCATACGCCTTGTTTTCTGAATTGACCCAACTGTGTATACCCTCTTGAAGGATCAATAATTCTTCTCGAAATATAATATATCCTGTTTCTAGAATGACAAATTATCCTGGAACCTTGTTTGATAATCCAGAAATGAACACACTGTCAGTATTAAAATATCCTGTTTCTAGACAGACAAGTTTCCGTTTCCGTTTTGGTTGTTAACTGAATTTTCAGCAGTGTACACTGTGGTGTTAACTGAATTTTGAGTTACCACTGCACTCTATTCAGCAGGGTACAGTGTGTTGTTAACTGAGTTTTAAGTTTCATTTTTGTATGGTACCTCAATTTTTCGTACACGTTTGCTGCACCTGCCCGGACTGTGCTTTGCGTGGGCGTCCTTGAACTTCTTGATCTGTGTAACCACAGCTGCAGCAAGCGTGTCAGCATTCATCCTAATTGTGTCCGAAGAACATATGCACACAAATTTTGAAGTTGTGTACATATTTTAGGAAGGGGAATTTACAGTAGCATTGGTGGAGCTGAAGCTTGCCTCTGCCCTGAGCTCCCCTATAGAACCTGAAGAAAGGGAGGATATGCGAGGCAGCAGAGGTTCTACGTGCGAGCTGGTGGCGTTGGCAGGGAGAACCACGAACAAGTCCAGCGTCGGGCTGCCGATCTCGTCCGGCGGCAGGCTGCTGCAAGTCAACGGGATGGTGTCTACCTGGTGGTGCTCCTCCTCACAGAAGCTCTCGGTGGCCCCACGAAGAGGTGCACCGACCTCCTGTGATGGCTGGAGGAAGGAGGTGCAACGGCGACCACCTAGCCCCCGCTTCTATTCATTGCCGCGCCGCCTGGGGAAAGAGATGCGGCTGTGAGCTAGGGCCAAGTGGGTTGGAGTGGCGGCACGGAAGGATGTGGATGGAGGGATCCGGCGGCGGCAGTTGGCAGGTGGTCGCCGCTACCTTGTAAGGGTCTCACTAGGATTCGAATCAATTAACAAGCACAAGGATCCGGATACAAAGGTTTCAGCAAGAGATTAGGGAAGAACAGAGGAGCAAGGACAAGGAAGCAGAGAAACAGAGTACAAGGGAGAGAGAGCCGGTTCCTTCCGTGATCCAACTCGTCGTTGATGTGCTTCGTCTATTTGTAGCTGCGTGCCGATTTTCTGGTAATAGGCCCAGCCCATAATGATGGCCCAGGTGCCAGCCCAAGGCGTCATATAGGAAGGGTCCCTGACATACCTCGCCGTCGAAGGTGGGGATGGGGATTCGTCGGAGCCAAATTGGGGATGACCAAGAACGTACTCTGAAATCAGGGGGTTTCCCGCAAAGATGTCATCGTCGGAGGACACATGTACCTATAGCAATCTGACACACAAGTTTTTGTACTGCGCGACCACGTTTCACAATTTTGTGTATGAAATTGCACATTATGTACCTAGAGTGTTATTAGCTCACAGAAAAAATAAGAGTAAACTAATCGTAGCTACCTTCGTACTCATCCTCTCACAAGCTGGTAGGTACCGATGAGATGCCTTTCATGGAACTCTAGGGGACTTGGTGATGATGGAAAAAATGAAACAATCTTTAAATCCATTGAGGATGCCAAAGCCGACTTGGTCTGTTTGCAAGAAACAAAACTGACACACATTGACACTTTCAAAGCAAAGCGCTTCCTGCCCCCAAAATTCAATGAATTCAAATACCTATCCTCCCTTTGTGTGGAAGCTCACCCCTTCGGGTACCTATTCTTGCTCCTCGGCCTACAATGAGCAATTTGTCGGGAGGTCGCCTCGCCATTGGACAATATGGTATGGAAGAATTGGGCTCCCCCCAAATGCAAGCTCTTCTCATGGCTAATAATCCAAAACCACGTGTGGACGGCCGACCGCCTTGAGAGAAGGGGATGGCCTAATGGTCGGCTTTGCCCCCTTTGTCGTCGTGAAGATGAGACGGCTAGACACCTTCATTTCACTTGCCGCTTCTCTATTCGTCTTTGGGGCATGATCAAGAATTGGCTCAATGTTGGGGACTTCAACCCCCGGATTGGGTGGCCTTCAATGATGTCCAATCTTGGTGGGAGCACCTTGCCATCGCAAATGGGAGAAGGAGGAAGGCAATCCCGTCACTACTCATGCTTGTGACGTGGGAAATTTGGAACGAGCGCAACTCGCGGATTTTCAAGAACTTGAGCACCCTTCCGACGATAGTATTCGCTAGAATTAAGTTAGAGTCGAGAAATTGGGTACTTGCGGGTGCCAAACATTTGGGTCATCTCTTGCCGTGAGATTAGGCTTTTGTAACAAGGGTGGTGGTCTATAACACTAAAACTTTTTCGAAACTCCTTAATTAATTGAAAAAAGGCAAATCTTTTGCCTTTATTTTCAAAAAAAAAATGAATTCAAATACCAACCATGTGAAGGATCATCTGGGGTCTGTTAATTGCTTGGAATCCAAAAGATTTTAACGCTGTGCTGGTTAAACATGAGTAAATTTGCATTGACAGTTAGGGTCTCATCTACCTCCAACAACACCACGTTTCTACTGACGAATGTGTACGTTCCCTGTGATATGCTGGCAAGGAGGCAATTCTATGAGGAAATGGAAAACTTCATTACCTCAATCTCTGAACAATGGGCCATGATTGGGGACTTCAATATATATAGATATGCCTCTGAGAAAAATAATGGAAATATCAATTGGACAGAAATGGAGAACTTCAACACCTGGATCAAAAACCTTGAGCTAATGGATGTAGATATTTGCAACACCAACTTTACCTGGTCAAATAAACGCAGAGAGCCAACTTTGGTAAAACTGGACAGAGCCCTAATAAACTTGCAGTAAAATAACATATTTCTAAACTCGGACTGTAGAGCCCTTCCAAGACCAACTTCAGATCATAAGCCAATTCTGCTTGACACACATAATTGCATACCAAAAAAATCTGGTTTCAAATACGAGGATTACTGGCTGAGGAGCAACGATTTGGTTGCTTCTACAAAGAACAGGCTCACGAGGAACACAAAGCAAATGGCAATAGCCACGAAAATAAACTACAGGTTAAGAATGGTGAGAGCGGTCACTAGGGCATGGCTGAAGACCAAGAGGGAAACTATAAGTGAAATAACAAATATCAAACACGCTATACAGTACTTTGATGAAGTGGAAGAATGGCGGCCATTGACTGACCATGAGTTCTGCTTTCGCACAATTTGCTCTGCTCGGAATCTGGACCTATGCTCAGCGAAAGCGAGTCATTGGCGAAGACGTGCAAAGGTTAAATGGTGCAAGCTGGGTGACGAGAACACGAAGTTTTTTCACACAATGGCGACATACAAGCTGAATATTACAAAGATTCGGATAAGATCAATATCGCCACATCTTTCTTTAGACAGCTTTTTTCTGAAGATAGACAATGGGCACCAATTCTGAACATGCAGACGTTGTACAGCCAACAGGCTACAGACCTAAGCCAACTTGCTGCCCCTTTCAACTGGATGAAAATTGATAAAGCAATTAAGATGGCACCATCTAACAGGAGCCCTGGCCCGGATGGCTTCACAAATGAATTTTTTAAATTCTATAGACAAGATTTGAAGGAGGAGCTTCTCATATTATTTGCTAAGCTGCATGACAAGACAATTCAACTGCAGGGGATGAACCTGGCAAATATCACCTTGTTGCCCAAATGTGCTAATCCTATGAGCATCACAGATTACAGACCTATCTCACTTCAACACTCAATCCCGAAGCTGATTTCAAAAGTTCTGGCTAACAGTCTGCAAGGAAAAATAAAGGTCCTTGTAGATGAGATGCAGTCAGGATTTATCAAAGATAGGTCAATTGTTGAGAATTTTGCAATAGCTATTGAAATGGTCCAATGTGCCCAGCGACTGAAGATGCCTGCAATTGTTCTGAAGCTAGATTTCCAAAAAGCATTTCACTGGGGGGCCATCTATGAAACACTTGCTGCCTGGGGTTTTCCTGACAGATGGATTTGGTGGCTGCAACACCTGCTAACTACCTCTCAAGCTCAGCTGCTCATTAACGGACAAACCGGGCAGAAGAAGTTTGAAAGGAGTTCGCCAGGGGGATCCAATCTCGCCGTACATTTTTATATGTGCTACAACAAATGCTAAGGAATGCGTACTCCAGTGGCATGTTGAAGCACCCAATACAACAAGGTGCGCCTCTTCTGGTGCTACAATACGCAGATGACACGCTATTAATCCTCCAAGGCTCGGTGGATCAAGCTATTTTTGCGAAAACGATCCTCGACGCCTTTGCAAAGTTCAGTGGCCTACACATAAACTACCACAAAAGCACATTTGTGCCAATCCACATGCGGCAAGCAGACTCTGATACGATTGCACAGGTACTTGGTTGCTCGATTACTGCCATGCCATGTACCTATCTTGGGGTGCCCCTCTCACTGCACAAGATCAGCAAAACCCTGCTTCAACCTGTCATTCAAAGGATTGACCGTAGGCTGCCAGGATGGGCACCTGGAATGTTATCTTCTGGAGGGCGTGTAGAAATGGTCAATTTTGTCCTATCCTCCATTCCAACATATTTTATGGCATGCATCCAGTGGGACAAGGCTGCCATTGAAGCAGTTGACAAGCTAAGAAGGGCCTTCCTATGGAAAGGGAAGAAGGAGATCCTTGGAGGGAAGTGTCTTGTTGCATGGGAATATGTCACAATGTTAAAGAAATAAGGTGGACTAGGAATTAAAAATCTCCACACCCACAACATGGCTCTCATGGCAAACCTGGTCTCAAAGCTCTTAACTGGAGGAGATGGACCCTGCTTCGGTTGGCTTGCAAGATGGTATCTGAAGTCGGGTATTCCAATGCAGCAGCACCAGCAGGACACACCGTTCTGAAAATACCTAATTGCATCAATCAAAACTGTCAACTGCCTGTACGATACACTCGGGAAGAACAGTTTCATTTTGGCATGACTCTTGGTCCACGCTTGGGAGGTTAAGTCACTCCCTACCTATCCTATACACTTTTTCCCTTGACCAATCCTGCACGGTGTCATCACAATTCCAAGGTAACTCTCTTCATATTCAGTGGCTGCCGATGCTGACACAGGCAGCGCAGCTGCAACTGGAAATGCTGCAGGAACACCTCAACGAAAACCCTCCACAAATATCTGATGCTAATGATGACCGTGGGCTGATTACCACGGGGAAGAAACCAACCACAACCGACCTATATAAGTTGCTCAGCGATCGGGGACTAAGATGTCAGTCCTACGACTGGATATGGCGAAGAGAGATCCCACCCCGGCACAAGTTCTTCCTCTGGCTGGCTTACAGAGGTAGGCTCAACACCAAAGATAACATGATCAAGAAGAAGTGGTGCTCTGAGGCTGGCTGCGACCTCTGCCCGGCTGTTGAGTCGATTGACCACATTGCACTGCACTGCAGACACTCTTGCTGGATCTGGGATAAGCTGCAGATGTCCACCCTTGCATTGACATCCAATACGATTATGCAATTTGGTCAGAAAGTACAGCAGCAGGTACACTCAACAACATGGCCAATTTGTCTCTCTGCTTGCCTCCTGGCGGCCTGGCGAATGAGAAACGATCGCATCTTCAACAACAGGACACAATCCAGACAGCGACTGCTCAAAAGTATCATTGAAGGGTTAAAGCTATGGTCTGAAAGATCACAAAAGAATCACACAGGGCTAGAATACTGGATAGCCAAGCTGCACACAACAATCTGACCTTTTTTTTATGTCTTCTCTTTTCTTTCTTTTTTTTCCTTTCTTTGCCATGGCTACGTCCTGGTACTTGTAAATATTTGTACGCTGTTACACTTGTAACTATAAGGTAGAGCTCGCCTCTACCTTCTTTATTCAAAAAAAAAAAAAAAAAAAACAAGCTGGTAGGTTGTTGTAGCCGCCGTCGAGGGTCGTGTATGCTCAATTGCTCATACGTTACCTTCAAAATAGCATCGATCTATCACAACAGAACAATTTGGCTTCGGATTCTACATGTTCACGAAGTCGTTACACAAAATATCGACATTTTTTGTGACTTGTGTAAAAAAGAAAATTTTTGCTTCTAGAAAAGACTTTTTACGAGACATTCTTTTTGTCTTTTTTATAGAGGTAACTAAAAATATTGATTTTTCGTGAAACTTGTCGTACGTACATAGAATGGCGAGATGTACGTTCGAAATTTTTGTTCAGAATTTTTTGACATGTCAACATGAATTTTTCCGATGGCAGGATCATATGCTCCCATGTGCCGAAATGAATTTCCGGCATTCTGATATGCTACATTCTATGCAGAGCGTCTACAATCATTCAGAGACACAAAATACTCCCTGGGATTGGCAAGTTGCAAAGTGCTATCAGATTCACAATTAAACCAAATGTCAATTCATTCACAAGTAAATATGTGGATGTTGTAATTGTAATTGAAAAAAATCCCATTTTTCTTCTATTTATTTCCAGTTTTAAGTGGCTCCCACTGCAGTTAGATAGATACCCCATCATCCTTCCCTTGCCTCTGCCTCCTCTCACGGTTGGGGGCGTGCTTCTCCGTCCTCATTGGTATGGTTCAGCATGTATTGCTCCTTGCTCTGCTCGCCCTCTTTATTCTCCTCCTCCTCGATGTGCTGCAGCTTGCCCTAAGGACATAACAAACATGACTATATTTTCCATCAGCAAGCCAATTTTCTCCACAAAAAGTTGTGGGAAATCAACTCAAGGAAGAAATCCATTGATAAACTGGCATAGCTAACACAACAAATATTCCTGAGAGTTAAAAGGTACTACCTCTATCCCTTAATATAAGACGTTTTAGAAAGCTAAATTAGCTTGAACGGAGGGAGTACTTAACTGATAGTATATTATACAATTCGAGCTATAAGCCAATCAACACAATATGGTTAATGAGCCCCTTTAGCAAGTTTGAGGACAAGACTGGACCTCATCGACAAGTTCGATGGCATTTCACTCTCCAGGTATATCATACCACCCACTGCTTCAGAAAATATGATGACAAAGCAGTATATCAATTAAAAAATAGGCAAAAGCATGCTTCAATTTGCCGATAAAAACATATAAAATCATTATTAATGATTCCACACACAAGCTTTCAAGATAGTTGAAGAACAAATCTTTCTCTTGACTGATTTTCCACGTAACAGCCTATTGATATACTTGACAACTTGGGTACCTCTTGTTTCAGCAGCCATCGAGGGGTGCAAAGAACATAGATTGCCAACACGAGCTCAGTGCATAGAACTCACAATTGTTAGATGTGTATAGCTCATCTACTATATATCCCCATTGTATAAGGGGTTTAGTGCTCTTACCCACACCTGTATATGTATTGGCCTTTGGCCCCCTGTGAATAGTAGTTGCTCATTCACAACATGGTATCAGAGCTTAGGTTCAGCTCTCCTCTCCTCCTCCGCGCATGTTGCAACTCCGCGTAGTCCACGGTCGCCGTCGTCGCCGGTCTCCGGCCGACCTGCGCCTCTCTTCTTCCTCTCGCCGACCTGCTGCGCTGCTCCCGCTCGTGGGCGTTCGCTGCCGTCGCCGTTCGCTCGAGGTCGCTGCTCGAGGTCGCTGCTCAAGGTCGCCCTGCTCGAGGTCGCTGCTCGAGGTCGCCGTCTCCTCTCGCCGACCTGCTGCGGCCTGCTCCCGCGACCTGCTGCGCGGGCCGTCGCTGCTCGAGGTCAGCGTCTCCCGTCGTCGCCGGTCTCCGGCCTGCCGCCCTACTCCGGCTTGCCGCCGGCCGCCGCCCTGCTCTGACCGGGCCGCCACCCTGCTCCGGCCGGGCCACCGGAGCTCTTCCTGGCCACTGCCCTGTCGAGCTTGCTCGCCTCCATCGAGCTCGTTCGCATCGGCCCGATCTGGTTTCCCCTCCTCCTGGTGTTCGTCCCATCACGTGCAAGTGGGTCTATAAGATTAAGACTCGCTCCGATGGTTCTCTTGAGCGTTACAAAGCTCGCCTTGTGGCTCGTGGCTTTCAGCAGGAGCAGGGACGCGATTACGATGAGACATTCGCTCCTGTGGCCCACATGACCACCGTCCGCACTCTCCTCGCTGTGGCTTCTGTTCGTCATTGGTCTGTGTCTCAGCTTGACGTTCAGAACGCTTTCCTCAATGGTGAGCTGCGTGAGGAGGTTTATATGCAGCCACCACCGGGATACTCTGTTCCTGATGGTATGGTCTGCCGCCTTCGGCGCTCCCTCTATGGCCTTAAACAAGCCCCTCGCACCTGGTTTGAGCGTTTCGCCTCTGTCGTTACTGCTGCTGGTTTCTTGCCCAGCGACCATGACCCGGCGTTGTTTGTCCACACCTCTCCTCGTGGTCGGACTCTTCTCCTTCTATATGTTGATGACATGATCATCACTAGCGACGACCCTGAGTACATTGCCTTTGTTAAGGCCCGCCTCCGCGAGCAGTTCCTGATGACTGATCATGGTCCACTTCGCTATTTTCTAGGGATTGAGGTTTCTTCCATCTCGGATGGCTTCTTCATCTCCCAAGAAAAATATATTCAGGATCTTCTTGCTCATGCAGCACTTGGTGATGAGCGCACTGCTTTGACTCCTATGGAGCTCAATGTTCAGCTTCGTGCTACTGATGGTGATCCCCTCAGTGATCCCACACGCTATCACCACCTCGTTGGGAGCCTTGTCTACCTAGCTGTCACTCGTCCAGATATATCATATCCCGTCCACATTCTGAGTCAGTTTGTTTCAGCTCCCACCTCTGTCCACTATAGTCACCTCCTCCGTGTTCTACGATATCTTCGTGGCACGATCTCTCACCGTCTTTTCTTTCCCCGCTCCAGCTCTCTCCAGCTCCAGGCCTACTCTGATGCTACGTGGGCTAGTGATCCTTCTGATCGCCGCTCGCTGTCTGCTTACTGTGTCTTTCTTGGAGGCTCTCTCATTGCCTGGAAGACGAAGAAACAAACTTCAGTTTCCCGCTCGAGTGCAGAGGCTGAGTTGCGAGCAATGGCTATGTTGACGGCTGAGGTGACATGGCTACGATGGTTACTAGAGGATTTTGGTGTTTCTGCTACTGCACCGACTCCTCTATTGTCTGACAGTACAGATGCTATCAGCATTGCGCGTGACCCGGTGAAGCATGAGCTCACCAAGCACATCGGTGTGGATGCCTCCTTTGTGCGGGCTGCTGTGCAGGCTCAGACTCTCTATGTGCCCTCAGAGCTACAGTTGGCAGATTTCTTCACAAAGGCACAAACTCGAGCGCACCATGGGTTCTTTCTCTCCAAACTCAGTGTTGTTGAACCACCATGAGTTTGAGGGGGGGGGGGGGGGGTGTTAGATGTGTATAGCTCATCTACTGTATATCCCCATTGTATAAGGGGTTTAGTGCTCTTGCCCACACCTGTATATGTATTGGCCTTTGGCCCCCTATGAATAGTAGTTGCTCATTCACAACAACAATCACTATAAAGAAACAGTTCTTCCCTATGCATAATAACGAAATCAAGTTGTATATTCATATCTGCAGACCAGATCACAATCCTTGCATTCTAATAAGAAGTGATAGCGAGTTTTAATCAAGATTGGCAGTTTTCTCGAAAAACAAAATCAAAATTGGCGCATCTTCATCAATAATCTAAACGGAACAGCAACTGCGTCATATACTACTTAGGGTTAAATCAATAAGAATCTGGCAAGTATGCGTACAAAGTACTAAAACAGATAGTTTGCTTACCTAGACTTGTCAATGCCACATTGCCCTATTGTCAACTACCAGTTTGGCGTAACAACTTGATAAATGTGTTGAAGATGTCCGCCTAAAATGACTGAGAAGCTTCAACAGAACTGATAAATATTGACAAATGGAATCTAATTCAGCAATGAAAAACAGTGCACTGACCTTTTACATTCTCCTCTTTTTCTCTAAAACGCTCGATTAACTTTGGATAAGCCTGCATACAACCAAATGAATTACACTAAGTTCGTTATAGGCACTTGTTAAATATCAACTCAAACACATTGTCACAAATATGGCTGAAACGGAATGATGCCGCTATGAAGAACAAGATGCAAACTAGAGGCTATAGTATGTTGGTTAACTTGCTTTTGTCAACCTACCTCCTGATACATCTTAGACAACATTTTGAGGACGATATACTATAATTGCAGAAAGGAACTTCGCTGACGCCCGACGAACCTCCCAGCTTGCACCCACATTGTCTTTGTATTCATTTGCACTCCCACTGGGAGGAACGTTAACATGTTTGACTTACATTAACACGAGCCAATTTCTCTGGATCGTAAACATACTCATCATCTTCCTTATCCTGTCCTTGATCATCAGTATCCTCCTCATGCTATCAGTGAAAGTGGATCACAGCTTACATATTCCAAAGCAAGATAAAAAAAAATACCGTCCCAATATGGGGATATATATCTTGGACATCTGAGCATAAGACTCTTGAGGGTCTACAAGACGGAGAAGTGCAGATTCCAGTAATCTCAGAACGAACATAAATTCTCACCTCCAAGCTGTACTAATGGAGCTCTTCATCATTTTCTGATGCACTTGTATGAGCAAAGGAACAGTTTTGCCGAGGTGTGGTCCATAACAGTATCCAACTGAGCGGCTACTATAGATCAAAAACAAATTACGTTAGAAAATGTGTTGCAGACTTGCAAAATCACATGAACAGAACCTTTATAAAATCTTGTTTTCATTTCTAAACAGTTTCTCCAATGGGCATATTATCCAAGCCAGACTCATTTTTTCTCATTTTATCAATGTTTGGACAAACCAAATTTAAGTTTAAATATTTAGCGTTCCCAAATAGAAAACATTAACATAGTTTCTGCTGATTTTCCAGCTAAGAGCATTCCTGCGTACAAAAATGGTAGCTTCATACTTGTTCAGTTGTTCCTATGATAGATGCATTTTTTCATTGGCAACTGCAGTACTTTTTCTGTGACGGCCAACTACAGTACAAAACTTCTAATATTTCACTCCCGTATATAGGGCGCACTAGATTTCATTAAGACAGATGTTTTAACCAAGAATTACTCCATTAACACATGGTTTACATGATATAAAAGCACAATTAACAATAAGTACGTTTAAAAACGAAACTAATCACACAATTTTCATGCCAGACAAGCTAAATTCTTATGCGTTGCTACACAAGCTAATTTTGTCATATTGCGTCAATTGAATAAGCACTTGTGCTATCGGGTTAATAGCTCCTGTGCGACATCTTTCCAAGGAATTGGATGAGAAGCGACGTTCTTGCTGGAAATAGCTAGCGTGCGACGTCTGACGGGAGGCTTATAGCTGCAATGCGACACTTCTCTTAAACATCAGTAGACAGCTTATCAATTCAAACTACATGGGCTGAGCGGGACCCAAAACTTATCCACGTCAAATCGTGGGACCCACTGCTTGTCCACCTCACGTCGTGGGACACAGAACACGTAGCTGCAACAAGAGAGACGATCTTGTCCCCGCACCGGAGCCAGCGTTCATTCGACCGTTGCAGTACAGAGCATCCGCCCGTTCCTACCCCCTTCTTCTCCGGCGATCCTCTAAGCGCTGCAACGCCGGCGGTGATGTCGACCTCCGCTTCAACCTGCCGGTGGCCGCGCTATGGTCCAGTGCCGCTGGGACGGTGCCCTGACTGCCCACGGACGGCGCCCCTGAAGCGCCTGACCACCGTGAGCGATGAGAAAGGCAACGCCGGGCGCGAGTTTGTGAAATGCGAGAGCAAACCAGAGCCAGGGAAGGTGAGATCTTAGTTTCCCCTCTACCAATTTCATTTTATTTTCATCAATTTTGTTGGTTTTCATCCGATTTGGGAATTAGGGTTTCATCCGATTTGGGGAAATTTTGCTCTGTTTTCAGCCGGATCTGCGGAAATGCCACCATTTCGAGTGGCTTGATGAGTACATCAATAGGATTGAACTGGAGGGCGCCTTCCTGGGGGTCAATTCGCCACCGTCGGCCGAGCAGTTGGGATCACCCACGGTGGTTGCTCCGGTGGGGAAAGCGGATGGGGTTGCGGCGGAAGTGAAGGAGATGAAGAAGATGAACAAGCACCTAAAGAAGCTTGTCGATCTGAAGAAGCAGGACAATCTGATGTCTGTTGTTTTTTATTTATGTGCAATTGCTCTTGGTGTTGTTTATTTGCTGATCATTAGTCACTAAACAATGTAACTAGTGTTGCAGTTAGTTTGGACAATTTCTGTATGGCTAAGACTTGGAAGTAATGCATGACAGATGCAAATTCATTTGGTTTGTTCCAATTCCTAAAATGTTGCAAATGTGTGTTGTCTATTTGCTGATCCTTGGTCATTGTAACAATGTAATTAGTGTAGCAGTTAGCTCGGGCCATTTGTGTATGGCTAAGACTTGGTAGATATGCATCACAAATCCAACATTTATTTAGTTTGGTTAAATTTGTAAAACGTTAGAAATGTGTGTGAAATGTTCCGTTCTTTTATAGAAAAAAAACTACAACGGATAGGCGAAAAGGCCAGGCCCAAGTAAAACCTAGCCAGGCCCAATGTCAAAAGATGTGATCTTTCGGCAAAAAAAAACATGCACACTCCAGGCCTAATAGTAAGAGGAAGCTTGTTTTTATTATTTGACCCGTTGCACGTCTTGTTGGGCCCAATAAAAATAGGATGCGTCTCCCTCTCCCTATGTCCTCTCTTCTTTTTATTATTTACTTATCATTTTTCAGCATTTTAGTTTGTTTACTCACTCTGTTCACTTTTGTAAGACATTTTAAGGCATGCTAGCATTATCAAGGGCCATGGTTGAATTCCCACGCTTGGTTGAGATTTGTCCCTTTTCTTTCACCATTGACACGTGGGACCCACTAATAAGGGCTTTTAATGTATAGGTTCATTTTAAGACATATTTATATAACTTTAATTAGACAAAACGTGCACAGTCCAGGCAGAGGGGCGGTGCTGGGTTTTGACGTGACAACATCGATGGGACGCGGGGGCCCACTAGTCAGTTGGACTGCAGGTCACGCGTCAAGACCAGCGACGGTCCAGCGGTTAACACACAGCGACGGGAGAAGAGTATGTTGGCTATTGCTGAAAATTACCCCAAAATTCAAATGAATTTGTTGAGGACATTAAGGAGTCAAAGAAAACATTAGCATCCATAACATATATTATCCATAAGGACATTAAGGACATTAAGGAGTCAAAGAAAATTATCCATAACTGCATCCACATTACATATATATAGTGGCCCGACCCACATTACACGTTACATATATTAAACTAAAAAAAGAAAAATTACATTTCATAGCCCTAAATATAAAGGGCGCTAAACCATAACCACTACCCGTTGGCGCCCCTTCGTCTGCGGGCCGTAACCTACTCGCCGCCGGCGGCCTTCCTCCACCCCGCCGCCCTGTCCGCCATCTCGGTGTCGGACAAGGCCCGGAGATTCTCATCCCGGAGCCGCTTCGTGGCCCTGTCCTCCCGGATGGGGTACCACTTCTTCGCCGCCTTCCTCTTCTCGGCGGCCTCCGCCTTCCTCTCGGCGGCGAGTTCCTCCTTCCTCTCCTGCTTCTCCAGGAAGGCTAGACGGCGTTCGAGGGCCTTCTCGGAGCGGTTGTTCATCTTCGTGACGTCGTCGGGAGTGGGGTCGTGGACGATGGGGCCCTCCGACTCGACGGGGGCTTTGCATCGCCGGCGTTTTTCGGGACGCCGACGCCTCGGAGGATCCTTCGGCCGCGCCTCCCACCAGCCAAGCGGCTGTGGGTGGTTGTCCTCGTCGCTGTAGGGCTCGGGGCTGGAAGGGAGAGACATTGGGCTGTACAACGCCATGTTGCTAGAGGGAGGAGGAGGCAATGGGGCTGGAGAGGGATGAGAGGAGGCAATGGGTTGGATAGGCTCTATTTAAAGACTGCGATGAGATGTGCGTATTAATTGGGGTGAATGAGTTAAGCGACGGGCGCAACAGTGTGAAAGACATGCCGTCTGAAAGCGTAGAAAAAATTACGCTTCGTAGTACACATGCGACGTGACCCTACATGCGTGCATTAACGCAAGTCCAAAGTCTCATGCAACGGACCAACGCGTGCAGTAATGCTCCGTGCGACGCGTGAACGTGAATAGCTAGGGTGCGACGCTGTTAAAAAATTAATAGCTAGGCTGCGACGTGGTCGAGGGCTGCGGCAGCGCGCGCTTGCATGCGCCCGTGCATCTTCGTGGACTATTCCACGCATCCTTATCCTCTTTCACGCTCTGAAAAAAAAAGGCTAGCCAATCAGCTAGCGGAACCAGCCCTCCCACGGATCGCCCAGAGCCTGGCCTAAGATTCCTTCTAGAAGAACAATCGGACGGCCACAATCTACGCTCAAAAGGGCGCCCTCAGATCTAATGTGAAAATGATGGGAGAGGAATTAGGGTTTCAAATGGCACTCACCACGTCCGCCGTAGAACGAAAGTGCCGCCGCCCTCTGAAAAAGTTCCGCTGCCGCCCCCGCCGTCGAGAACGTTTCCCCGCCGCCGCCGCCGGTGCCGACAGAGAAGGTCACGCGCGCACTCGGTCAGAAGCGCTCGAATGGCACTCACCACGTCCGCCGTAGAACGAAAGCGCCGCCGCCCTCTGAAAAAGTTCCGCTACCGCCACCGTCGAGAAGGAAAGGTGAGCTCCGCCGCCGCCGCCGCCAGAGAAGGTCACGCGCGCGCTGGGTCGAAAAGCGGTTGGTTTGTCTGGGTTAGCTATTTCCAGGACCATCATGTTTTAATCAACTGTCTCATCTAACCTAACTGTCTACTTAACGGCCGTTATATGGCTATTGTGGCCTTGAGCTATTTCCAACCAAAACAGCGTCGCATGCGAGCTATTTTCAGGAAAAACGTCGCTTCAAATCCAATAACGATGAAAAACGTCGCACAGGAGCTATTAACCCTGTGCTATCATAGTCCCTAAATTTGTGCATACTATTTTTTTCTTAGAACGTACGTGAACTCAATCTACATGCTTTTTAGTATTGATGAAAATTGTTGTAGTTTCCTAGTAACTTAAGAGGTAATATCACTGAAACTGGTGAGGGTGATTGGATCGGTACCAACTCAGATCTTTATTAGAGTATATAAATAAATAAATATTATCAAAGTAATTATTGATCAAAGCCATGTCTTAACGAAACCTGATACTCCCTACATACAGGAACATAGGAAACTAGAGAAATCAATATGGAGCGAAATCAAAGGTTAAAAGACACAAATCTTGGGTTGCAGTACTCTTGTCCGCTCTACCTTGAGTTAAGAATGCTAACCAGCAGATAACTATAATAATTTCAACAGAATGGTAACAAGTTTGCCTTCATATTGCAAAGCCCAAATTAACACAGTTCACAGATGGGTCGTCTCCACTAAGACTCAACAGATGGGTGATACAGTGAATATATATAAAGCTACTACCAACTTGCGCATATGTGCACCCTTATATAAACTAAAATGCCATATCAGGAGCATCAAACTTTAACTAGCAAGCACTGAACAATTCACTTACTATGTCAACTACAAGTCTACAATATATGAGTAAGTACAGACAAATATGGAAAAGTCTAGCAATCAAGGAACAGACTAAAACTTACTCTACTGATACCGTTGATTAGCTGTGGGGAAAGAGAAATCAAAACATTTTCGGCACGTGATAATGCTAACTTCCAGGCTATAAGCAGTATCCCGATGCTGATCCTTTCTATTGACTATTGAGTAATTTATCACAAAGCTTGGTGGTCATCTCGACTACTCCATCCTCGTCAACCTTCTTGACAAGTGGAGCCAAGCTAACCAAGTCATGAATAAGAGGAAATGGCCGAATAGATGTTCAAAATAACTACTGAAAACTGGGAATCAAATTCCTCTGCAAAGAAGTGCTCCAGCAGATGCAATAACTGAAGCACAAGAAACCAGCACGTAGTATAATTCAAACAGAATTGCCTTTTAAAACAAACCAATAGGGAATCTAGAAGGAAAAAAAGGGTAGCATGCCATTTTAATAACAACAATTATGAACCTGAAAAGATCAAAATAACTACTCCCTCCGTCCCACAATATATGACGTTTTGGCAAGCTGTTTTAGCATCATCCAGAATGTTCCCGAACTCTAGCAGGCAAGGATAATAAACAGTAACAATATCTTAACATGCAAAATCCCCACTCCCACAATTCCACACCATGTAAGGGAAGTGGTTCACAATTTTATACAAGAAAATTTGAACACAAACATGAAGAAACAAGGATGCCAAAACAGAAAAGAGAAGGGCAAAGTATTATACTGTATCAATAAAGAAAGCATATGTAGCTGTGTTTTTGAAGAATTAACATGGTTCACAAAGTGACCAGCTCGCCTTTTATTGCCACAATCATAATTTACATCCAGGAGGAGGTACATAGCTAGTATGCATTGCATACAACTAAGTATCAGAACGGGGATTGAGGGAGTGGCACCCGATGGGCTCCGCGTTTCACGGAGAGACGTTGGGGCGTCCCGGCGGGAAATTCTGGTCTCTGGGATCATCGGGCGATGATTCAGACGAGGAGATCGCTGGGGATGGGTCGAATCCACCGCTGGACAAGAGGCTCAAGCCGGAGGAGTACTTACTAACGCCGGTTTCGGATCCGAATCGGGATCTCAAGGAAACAAGCTCCAGAGGACAGAAGAGGTTGGATCGGCGACGTGATCAGCAGAGGGCGGCTATGGAGATCGTTTCATCGGTGAGTTCTCCTGCTTCTTCCTGTTACGTTGCAGGAGGGAGGATCATTGAGGGCGGCGATCGCACGCGACGTCTACGACTACCTGTGATGGAGCCGACGACATTCAAGCTTCAAGATGAGCTGGACGCGGTGGTGTGGACCCTGGTGCAGCGGCGTAAGTCTTCTTCCACGGCGACGGTGATCCAAGGCAAGCGGGTTTCTGATCGATCTGTTTTTTCAAATTCGCGAGTCTCAGTTGGCAGGCAAACGGGCTTGCGCATGCTGGATTTCGCAAGTGGATCGTTGGGCCATACGGGCCGCAACGAGGCCAGTGCTGATTTTGGATTGCGAGGTATACTAGGGGTTTCCTGGAGCCAGCAGACGCAACTTGCACCTAGGGTTACTAAGCGATCTTCTGGCGGCCGTGCGCTGCCTCCGGCGTCCATGGCGAACCGTGGTGGAGGGCGTTCGGGGGGTGCTGGCCATCGTCCGTTGGAGCTTGGCACTGGACCGAGTGGTACGGCGGGCCAGACGGCGGGTGGAAGTCAGAATTATCAAGAGGTCAGTTTCGATTATGGGACGAACGCCGGCAGGGGACAGTTTCATGGTGCTCGTGGTGGTTTCAATGGCAGTGGCCGTGGCTACCAGGGTCAAAACTATGGGTACCCGCCCAAGCAGGTGCCGCATCAAGGGCAGCAATGGCAAAATCATGGATATAACGACGGTTATGGTGAGTTCCATGGAGGCTTCCAAGCCGGCGGTCCGCCGCCTGGCTTCTACGGGAACTTTCATCCAGGTTCGGGAGGAGGTGATTACTATGGTGGTGGTAATGCATATGGCAACAACTATCGACCTAAGCGTCCCCGTGGCGGCGGCAACGGCGGACGGGGTGCCGGGCGTCCTCGAACCAACGTGGCAATGGAGGAAACTGGAGGGCAGGTGAAGGAGCATACGGCTCCAGTGGTACCGCTGGTTGTGCAGCAGCCGAAGGCGGTGTACCAGCCCAAGAAAACCCAGCAGCTACCGGCGGCGCAACCCATGGCGGTAGTGGTGTAGTCAGGAACTGCAGGTGCAGATACCGTTCTGGGGGTCACTGCCAAGATAAAGAAAAAAGAAAAACCTCAGGAGAAGGTGAAATGTTTTAGATGTAGTGAGCTGGGGCACTTTTCAGTGGATTGTACGACGGCTTTGTGTGACTATTGCATATCTGCAGATCATGAGAATGATGTCTGTCCGCTGCACAAAGCCCCAAGCCAGTGCTTTCTGTTTATGGTTATGGGCAACCAGAATTGCTTTTCCTTGCGATGAAAAAATCTGAATCCTTTAAACCAACATCCGACAGCGGCCGAATTTGCAGAATCAAGATAACAGGTGGCTCTCTCCCAGTTGATGCAATCGTTGAGAGGTTACGGTGGCTAGTCAATGATGAGTTTGCCTGGGATGTACAGCCGATGGGGGATGAAGTGTATAAGACACAATTCCCTTCCAAAATGGAGTTACAACGTGCTATTCGGTTTGGTACTTTCAAAGTGAAGAACACACCTTGCTCTATTGAATTTTCGGAATGGAGTTCATCAGTGAAACCATCTCTTCACCTAGACGAGGTTTGGCTATTGATCAGTGGGATACCTGAGGGTTTACTCTCTGACTACCTTGCTCTTTGGGGGCTTGGTGGACTGGTTGACAAAACAAAGGCTGTGGACATGCCCTACACACGTCGACATGGAGTGGTTAGATCTCTTATTAAGGTTCTAGATATTGCACATATCCCTTACAAGAAGAACTTTTTCTATAAAGATGACGGCTATACTGCAACTTTTGAGTTAGAGGAGGAAGGCAATGCTTTTGGGGAGGATGAGGACATGGATGATGCTGATCCAAAGGATGGAGATGGCAAAGATGAAGAGGGGAAGGAACACAAATCTTTGCAGAAAGATTTTGATTCTCAACAATCAAATAACTCGGGGCAGAAATCATCTTCCCAAGCAGGTGGAAAAGGGGTGACTTTCAGTGCTCCAATAGTGCAAACGGCACTACTTTCTCCTTCAATTCGATTCGGATCCTTTTCGGACAAGTGGGCTGATATGATAGAGGAATTACCAGAATGTGTCACTACTGCTAACACCATTAAGGGTCGAGTTCTGTTTGATCAATCACACAGTAGTGCAGCTCAGATGAAAGACGGCAAGCAGACTTGCACCAAGAGTGTTTCACCAGGCTTGAACCCTGCCGCGGCAGAGTTTTTGCCAGTTTTTGCTACCGAGGCAGAAACTACCCCTGTTTTAGTTGCTGCAGTAGAATCTGCTCAGCCTCGAGCTGCCGAGCCACATGTTTCGCTGGGTTTTGCTGCCACGGCGGTGACCAGTTCGGTGAGTACACTTATACCAGATGAGGTCACGGTGAAGACGGTTATCGTGACGTCCGAGGAAATACAGCCTCCTCCTAATGTCGGAGGGGATCATGAGGAGCATGGGGGTGACAGTGTGGTGGTTGTCACGCCGGAGGCTACACCACGGTCTCCTCCGCGCGTTGCTGCTGTTTCTTCAACGGTTTTGTCACCGGTGAGTGCGTCAGGTGGACGTGCTCCTCGGTCCTTGCCCACCATGGCTGAAATGGTGGCGTTTGGTGGCATCTCGGATGGCTTGGATGGAGTGCGTTCAAGCGACAGGATTAGGGCACAACCGCTTGCTGATGCAACGTAGCTACAGCGAGCGATTCATCTGGCACAACAGCGTGACAGTCCTGGTATGTTGTCCAATTCGAAGCTTTCTTTTTTTAATATTCCAAATGATCAAATAATTGCTAGAGCTAGTAGGTTGGGTATTTCTTTAGGGGAATCACCGTCAGCTATTACTTCCTCTATCAATCTTATTAAAGAAACAGAATATGATAGGTCGTTAGTCATTCTAAAAAAGAATCTAAGCACTATGGAGGATGACCCAAAAAACCTTTTAGTTTCTAAGGTATCAGGTCTTTGTGAGGACCTAACTGAGGAGGATGCTTTGGGTCTTACAGATCATACGGGTCTGGACCATGTGGTTGAAAAGGTTAAACGTAACCGAGGTAAAAAGTGTACTAACAAAGTGAGTGTCAGACGTAGTGCAAGATTACAAAAAATTCAAAGTAACGGCAAAATGAAAGCTTTGTTTTGGAATAGTGAAGGTTTAAGAGATACTGCTAAACACTTTCTTTATTCAAGAGACCATTAGGGAGGAAAATTTAGATGTTATTGCCATTTTGGAGACAGGGAGGTCGAATTTTTCTGTCCCTTTCCTGAGGAAATTGGCAGGAGGCCGAGATTTCTCATGGTTCTGTTTACCCCCACACGGGAGGTCGGGTGGTATTTTAGTTGGTGTTCATAACTTGAGTCTAAGTGTTAAAAGAGTTGACACTGGAGATTTTTGTGTAAAATTCCTTTTGAGATCTAGTGATGGTTTCGAATGGAATTTTGTCGCAGTTTATGGAGCCGCACAGGACGAGCAAAAGCACCTCTTCCTTTCCGAATTAGCTCGGATTTGTGAATCGCAGTCCACTCCAATTTTGGTTGGGGGGGACTTTAATATCATCAGATCACCAACTGAGAAGAACAATGATAATTTTAATGCCAGATGGCCATTCATGTTCAATGCTATTATAGAAAGTCTGGATTTGAGAGAAATAGCTCTCTCGGGCAGGCAATTCACATGGGCGAGTAGAAGGGAGACTCCAACATACGAAAAGCTGGACCGTGTGCTAGCTAGCGTTATTTGGGAGCAAAAATTTCCACTAGTTTCAGTTAGAGCGCTGACTAGAACTGGGTCAGATCACACGCCATTGTTAGTTGACTCGGGAGAACAAGCTCACCTGGGTAACAAGGCAAATTTTTCGTTTGAACTATCCTGGTTACGCGAGGATGGTTTTTACGATATGGTGGTCAATGAATGGACATCTGTTAATCATGGCCGGACCGCAATTGAAAGATGGCAGAATAAGGTGAGACACCTTAGACAATTTCTCAGGGGCTGGGCCAAAAATAAAAGCGGGAAATATAGAAAAGAAAAAGAGAGTTTGTTAGCGATAATTGACGCTTTAGATATCAAGGCTGAAACTTGCTTACTTGATGCATCCGAACGGGATTCATTAAGGAAAGCTAATGATTTCCTTTCAAAGCTTAGACGTGAGGAAGAGGCTAAATGGGCACAACGAGCAAAGGTTAAATTTATTCAAGAAGGTGGAAATAATACGAAATATTTTCATCTGATTGCAAATGGTAGACATAGGAAAAAGAAAATTTTTCAGTTAGAACAAGACGAGGGGACGATAGTTGGCGAGGAAAATTTAAAATTCTATATTACAAATTTCTACAAGACTTTGTTTGGGGCACCGGCCACAAACAATTTCTCACTAAGAGAAGAGCTAGTAGCTGATATACCTCAGCTTTCGGTTGAGGAAAATAACATACTCATAGCTGACTTCACAGAGAAGGAAGTTTTTGAGGCCATTTCGCAAATGAAACATAATAAAGCTC
This sequence comes from Puccinellia tenuiflora, assembly GCA_012064385.1. Taxonomy (NCBI): domain Eukaryota; kingdom Viridiplantae; phylum Streptophyta; class Magnoliopsida; order Poales; family Poaceae; genus Puccinellia; species Puccinellia tenuiflora. The sequence continues at coordinate 661,803 of QRDG01000502.1, read as the reverse complement.
CCGGACCAGACGGGTTTTCGGCGGAGTTTTATCAAACTTTTTGGGAGGTTGTCAAAGGTGACCTCATGGCCATGTTTGTAATGCTGCAGCAAGGAGAGCTACCTGTTTACAAACTGAACTTTGGGGTGATAACCTTACTCCCCAAAAATGATAATCCAATCCAAATTCAACAATACAGACCGATATGCCTTTTGAATGTTAGTTTCAATTTTTTTACAAAGGTTGCCACCAATAGGATCATGAGTATTGCAGAGAAAGTGATTAGACCAACCCAAACAGCTTTCATACCTGGACGACACATTCTAGAGGGAGTGGTTGTACTTCACGAAACTATCCATGAACTTCATCGGAAAAATTTGGATGGTGTTCTTTTTAAAATTGAGTTCGAGAAGGCCATTTGACAAGGTCAAATGGTCCTTCTTGCAGCAAACTTTACGTATGAAAGGTTTTGCACAAAAATGGTGTCAGCTCATCATGGATTTTGTGAAAGGGGGGTCGGTTGGAATAAGAGTCAATGAAGACATTGGCCATTTTTTCCAAACAAAAAAAGGTTTAAGGCAAGGTGATCCGCTATCACCAATGCTCTTTAATATAGTGGCCGATATGTTGGCAGTCCTCATTGCAAGAGCGAAGGAGGATGGCCAAGTAGGAGGTCTCGTTCCTCATCTAGTTGAGGGAGGAGTATCAATCCTACAGTATGCAGATGATACGATACTCTTTATGGAACACGACTTAGCGAAAGCCGTAAACATGAAGCTTATCCTCTGTATTTTTGAGCAACTATCCGGTCTTAAAATAAATTTCCACAAGAGTGAAATTTTCTGTTTTGGAAAAGCTAAAGAGGAAGAAGACCAGTATAAGCAGATTTTCGGCTGTGAAGCTGGGGCGCTTCCCTTTAAATACTTAGGTATACCAATCCACTACAGAAGACTACTCAATAAGGAGTGGAACCCAGTTGAGTCTCGTTTTGAGAAGAAACTGGCTTGCTGGCAGAGTAAACTACTATCATACGGAGATAGATTAGTGCTCATTAATTCGGTTCTCACGAGTCTTCCGATGTTTATGTTATCCTTCTTGGAAGTTCCCGCAGGGGTACGGAAAAGGTTGGATGTCTACCGTTCTCATTTTTTTTGGCAAAGTGATCAATATAAGCGAAAGTATCGGTTGACTAAATGGAATATCGTATGTCGGCCTAAAGATCAGGGAGGTCTAGGGGTCGAAGTCCTTGAGCTAAAAAACAAGTGTTTACTCAGTAAGTGGCTATTCAAACTAATTAATGAGGAGGGGGTATGGCAGGAGATACTTCGTAATAAATATCTTAATACTAAATCCTTATCCCAAGTAACAGCTAAACCTACGGATTCCCCTTTTTGGAAGGGTTTGATGGCTGTTAAAGAAGAGTTTTTTAGTAGGGGACATTTTGTGGTCGGCAATGGTTTGTCGACGCGATTTTGGGAAGATGTTTGGCTTGGAGATACGCCTCTATCCGAACAATATCCTACTCTCTATAATATTGTACGAAAGAAAAACGTTCTAGTAGCACAAGTCCTTGGAGCTCCCCCACTGAATATCGAGTTTAGAAGAGCTATCATTGGCTCTAAGTGGACAGCCTGGATTCACCTAGTTAGACGCCTTATGGACATTGTTCTATCGGAGGATGATGACTTGTTTATGTGGAATATAAATGCATTAGGAAAGTTCTCTATAAAATCAATGTACACCGACATGATGAATGAGCATACACCTTTTTTTACGAAAGTACATTTGGAAATTAAAGGTACCACTGAAAATTAAGATTTTCATGTGGTTCTTATATAAAAAGGTCATTTTAACTAAGGATAACCTCGCCAAACGTAGATGGACTGGTTGTAAGAAATGTGTGTTCTGTGATTCTGAGGAATCAATCAACCATTTATTTTTTGTTTGTCCCTTAGCTCGTCAAGTATGGAGAATTGTGTACTTCACCTACAATATTCCACACCATCTAACACAACGAATATGTTCGGGAATTGGTTAAATGGGGTGGATAAAGTTACGAAGGCTCGAATCCGGATAGGCATATGTGCTTTACTTTGGGCCTTATGGAATTGTAGGAATGATGTAGTTTTTAACAAGGTTGGCAATACAAATTTTCTGCAGGTTTTTATCAAGGCTACCCACTGGATTCGAGACTGGTCTTACCTGCTGCCGGTGGACCAACGAGCGCTTATGGACTATGGGTGCACCCGGCTAGAGAGGGTCGCCCGGGATTTGTACAACCTGGGTGGCTGGCGGCTTTTTAGAAGACTACAGGATGTATAGGCAACTTGTTTTAGTCTTTTTTCGCTGGCTCATTCTGTGCCACACTTTATCTGATCCATAAGATGTAAACTTTTTTAAAGATTCTGGATGCTGCAATAAAATGGCTGTGTGTATCGATTGATGCAGAGGTCGGGGTAATCCCCCATTTCGAAAAAAAAATACAACTAAGTATCCTAAACAGCAAATGCCTACATCCAGAACGCAACGGGCACTAGTAGGAAACACCCCTATTGTCCCGGTTCGGTTGAGCCATTCGTCCCGGTTCCCCAACCGGGACTAGCAAATCGGGACGAATGCCAACCGGGACTAATGGGGAGGGTCTTTCATCCCGGTTCGTATTACGAACCGGGACTAATGGGTAGGGTCTTTCGTCCCGGTTCGTAATACGAACCGGGACTATTGTCCCGTCAGATTTTTTCACTTTTTTCAGAAATTTCAGAAAATTGTTTAAATTTGTAAAATCAATAATGCTTATTCTGTAATTCATAAAAATATGAATAAAATACCAAAATGTTCAGAAAAATAAGACCTATTTGATTATGTCAAATGCATGCATGTTTTAAAAACTTAAATTAAATATTTTTTAGAACTACAAAATGCCACTACTAGTGAAATATGGTGAACCACTATTACACATATCGTCATGAATATATTACACACATCTCATTCGTCGTGCTTGGTCAAACATTTCAAACATATATATACATCTCTTTTACACTCACTATTTAATTAATTTCAACCTAACTTATAGTAGTATTCTCCTTTCGGATCTAGGACCTCTGCAACCAAGAATCCGGCAATTTCCTCTTGAATTGCTCGTACGCGATCCTGTGGTAGAAGGCCTTCTTGCAACCGTTCGATCTAATTAAAAAAGGGTTAATATATATGAATGAAAGTAAACACAATTGATGTCAATAAACTAAAATTATGAATATTGTATACACACTTCAAGTTGTTCTAAGATTCTGCCCTTCTCACAGCATGTCTGACGAATGAACTCGCAGACGTAGTATCCACATAAATGATTCCCACTTCCCTGCCTCAAGCACTTTACGTGAACAGAGTTCAATCAAAGTAATAATCAAGAATGGTAATGGTATTGAACTAGAATCAAAGAGATGCGCGGATCTAGGTAGTAATACTTACATTTATTTGTTTAAATGTAAGCTCCTTCGCCCAATCACCCCTAGCCCTGGCGGTGAATCGTTTCCAAGCTCTGTCCGGCAAAGAAAATAAATAAAGGAGTTATATATTAATTACTTGCTATCAGTAAATGAACGGAAAGTTGCCGATATAGTGACATAATATGATTAAAATTACCTATGTAGGCATTCCTGCATGTCCGCCCAATCCTTAAGGGGTTTATGTAACGAGTCCATGACAAGTACTACCTTTTTGTCAGCTAAAATGATTAGCAGAATAAAGTGGAAGCTGCGCACGCATAAGTCATCAATTATACACTTATCATCGAGAAATTAAGCGAAATAGAATGTGTAGTAACACTTACTTGAAGTTGTAAGGAAATAGTATTTCTCTTTTGGTTTCGTTAAACCGTAGCGCATTTACCAAGTTATTCTCTGTATCGTCGTAAAAATCATGGAGGCTGACTTCATGAATGTAATCTGGGTCAACGAACCCAATGTCATAGATTTGTCCTCTTTTGCATTGGAGAATCTTCATTCTGCATAATTAATATAGTGATGAGTAAGATTATAAATGCAATGAACGAGGTGAGCTAGCTAGAGACTTAATTACAGAAATAGTACTTACAGACAATAGGCACTGATGATAGCTTTGTCAAGGGCGTCTTGTTGGTATAACTGAAATAATTCAGAAAATTCAATCATTACCACGCCAGCTCCATGCCCGTAATCCTCGTTCTTATATCCCACGTAGATCCAATTTCCCCCTTTCTTTGAGTTTGTCATGTACCAACTATGCAATCTTCGCATTTTTGTTGGTAGATCTTTGACTAACTCAGGTTTGACGAGAGGATGCCCGTGCCGATATATGTATTTTGGAACTATGTCTTCGTGGAATTGTATTTGGTCTAAGTACTGAGCAATAGACATGCCCCGAGCAGAGGGTGCTTCTCCGTACAGTGCAACAAACTCAGGATCGATGCCGACCGCACGTTTGCTCGACCCCACCTCGGTATTGGAAGACACTTTGAGCGGGGGGCACGATTGTTTTTTCTGTTCTCCGAGCTGGGGAACTGATTTCCGCTGTTTATTTGCCCGAATCGACTTGAGAATAGAGCGGTCATAGTCTGGTGTCAGCTTTGGCGGGGGTTGGGCCATATTTTTCAGCATTTTCACGACATCGGCATGTTCTTGTGGGGTGGAGGGGAACTCTGGCTCTTTCGGCTTCTTTAAATTAGCAAACCATGCGTCGACTTCGGCCTGTACGTACACCGCATTTTCCTCCGGTGTACGGTCGTAAGGTCTCTTGGCAAGTTTCTTGTGAGGTACTTTTGGGAGGGGTGACCCCTTACGTTTCGGTGATCGGTTTTTGTCGAACCCCAGAGTACCCACACGCGGCGCCGGAGAAGACTTACGCGGCGGCGGAGACGGCTGTGCTGGAGACTGAGGCGGCGGAGACGGTTGCACTGGAGACTGTTGAGGTGGCGGAGACGGCGCCTGAGGCGGCGGCGGCAAAGAGGACTGTTGCGCTGGAGAGTGATGAGGCGGCTGCGGTGGAGAGGACTATTGCGTTGGAGACTGGTGAGGAGTCGATGGCCTTGGCGGCCAGTTTGGAAGCACGATGAATTCCTTTGGCCATAGAATGGTCCCTTTCCTGGCTTCTCCAAGTTCAACCACCTCCCCATCTTCACCTGCAGGGTGTTCCAGCTTCAGCTCCTCAAATCCTTTACTAACTTCATCCACCCCGACAATAGCGTAGCCATGAGGAACCGGGAAGCAATGGAAAGTTGGTGTAGGTCCAATTGGTACGGCATAGCCGACCGCCACCTTCATGGTTAAGTTGAGCACTTTCACATGTAGCTCACAAGGTGTGCTCTCCGTGATATCATCCACTGGATAGCGACGAAGAGGATCCATCATCAGTGCATCATCATCACCAGCCGGGACCATGCTCGAAGCCACGCTTCTTTTCCGATATGATGGGTCGGTAGCATCGACTGCAGCTTCTACAACGTGCTGCTGAGATAGGCCGGCAGTGCCTTGCTGGCTAAGTCGGTCAATTTGATCCTGCTGCAGCAGCGCTTGCTTCATTGTTTCTTCTATATGACGCAGCCGGTCTGTAGCAGCGCTTGCTTCCCTTGCCTCCCTTTCCTTTCTCCTCAGATGACTTTTATCGGGAAATATTTTCCTTTCCGTGGAAAACCCATGTGCCCACGGCTTGGATCCTGGGGTGCCTCGTGTTCGTCCATCGTGTTCGGGATTCCCAAGGGCGCGTGCAAGCTCGTCATTCTCTCTATCGGGACGGAACTGTCCCTCTTCAATTTCCTTGTATGCTTTAATAATTTCTTCGATGGGTAGTAGGGGATTATCCTTGTGTCTTCTGGTATATATGCACTTTCCTTCTGCGTCCAATGTGCCCCCATGCCCGTAAAACCAATTTCTTGACCGTTCGGTCCATCCTTCTTTTATAGTCTCTGGAACGATCCCTTTAGCCAGCAGGTCAGCCTCAAGTTTGTCCCACTTAGGCATGGAACAGGCGTAGCCACCAGCCCCCATAGTATGGTGGTACTTCTTTTTAGCAGCATTTGCCTTATTTATTGCAGACTTTGACTGAGCTTCCTCCGATTTCTTGTACGCCACAAAATCTTCCCAGTAGTCTCTTATCTTCTCATACCCGTGATCAAAATCTGGAGTTTTATCTTTCAAGATGAAGTCGGTGTATAATCTTTTCTAAAATTTGTTGAATAGCTCGGCCATCTTCTTAAGAGCCCACGCCTTGACTTTATCTACTAGAGCTTTTTTCGGGCATCCATCTCCTCCTCATCTGGCTCCCCCTCCTCTGGATCCACCTCTGGCAACGGCAAGGTGAAATTAACCATGACCTTTTGAAAAAGGCGTTTTTTGCCTTCGGGGCCGAGCCAGCTAACTTCAGGATCCCTTGGCTTATTCCATTCTCGGATGGTGATCGGGACGTAGTCCCTAACAACAACACCGCATTGCTTCACAAATTTTTGTCTAACATCAATTGGAGCAATGGGTTCGCCGTCTGCAGCGACTTCTTCGATCCTGTACCGGAGATGGTCCTCGAACTTTTTGGTTGGGCCTCGTTTCGTCCTCACAGAGGATTTCCTCGATCCGGATGGCTAAAAGAAGAAAGACCGTTAGTATGTGTATATAGACAACAGAGGCTAAATTAATTAATATAAATATATATGCACCTCATCGGAGTTTGTAATAATCAATGTTGCACCGGAGCCACCGGTTTCTGCCTTGTCGGCTTCTCCCTCATCGGAGACGCCGAGTTCGGCCTCTTTCCAGACGTTGGAGACGTTGTCTCCTCGGTTGAGAGACTCATCCCCCTCACCGGAGTCGTTCAGAAAGTGACTTGTGTCATCCTCTCCGCGGATCATATCCTCGAGGATATTTTCGTCTCTGCCGTGTGGTTCCATAGTTTCTGCAAAATACGAAAGTTATTTTCGGAGCCGTCTCTGCCGTGTAGTTCAGAAAACTTGTAGGAATAGAACGGTACTAGAAGGAAAGGCGTGCGTTGCTGTGCCCGTTGTTTCTAAGCGTCGTCATGGTGATATATATGACAAATAATTCAGCATTTCATCTTGTATGAAACGGAACAAAATTTAATTGTAGTAATAATATGACACCTACGAAATCATTTCTAAATTTACTACACTAATTAATAATTTGCTACACAAATTAATAACTTTCAAATTAATAACTTGCTACACTAATTCCTAACTAAGCTACACAAAATTGCTAAGTTTACTGAAATGAAAAAAAAACAAACCTGCACCCAAATATTATTTCAAGATCCACACAATATTTGTGAACACAACATAAAATTGTGCATGCTAACAATTGCTAAAATAATAACAATTGCTAAATTAATTTTAACACGCTAACAATTGCTAAAATAATAAAACTAACAATTGTTAAAATAATAACAATTGCTAAAACAATTTTGACAAACTAACACTAACAATAACACAATTTGCTACATTTTGCATTTTGCTAAACCCTATAACCCTAACTTTGGTATTTTTAAATAACATTAACAATAACAATTTGCATTTTCCTAAATCCTAACCCTAACTTTGGCATTTTTTCAATAACATTAACAATAACAATAGCACATTTTTCATTTTCCTAACCCTAACCCTAACTTTGGCATTTTCCTAAACCCTATAACCCTAACTTTGGTATTTTTTAAATAACATTAACAATAACAATTTGCATTTTCCTAAACCCTAACCCTAACTTTGGCATTTTTTCAATAACATTAACAATAACAATAGCACATTTTTCATTTTCCTAACCCTAACCCTAACCCTAACTTTGGCATTTTCCTAAACCCTAACCCTAACTTTGGCATTTTTTCAATAACATTAACAAATAACAATTTGCATTTTCCAAAACCCTAACCCTAACTTTGGCATTTTTTCAATAACATTAACAATAACAATAGCACATTTTTCATTTTGCTAGAATTTAAAAAATAGAAAAAAATTCAATAACATTAACAACAACATAGTGAAGGAATTTTTATATTTTCCATTTCATTTTATTTGACTAAATTTCAAAACTAACCGGGGTGGAGGAGGAGCTCGGGCACGGGGAGGAGGAGGCGATCGACGGCACGGGGAGGAGGAGGCTCGGGCAGCGGGGAGGAGGAGGTGACGGCACGAGGCGGAGGAGGCTCGGGCAGTGGGGAGGGCAGCGCGCGGCGGCGGCCGGCCACGGGCTTGGCCGGGGAGGAGGAGGAGGCTCGGGCACGGGGAGGGCAGCGCGTGGCGGCCGGAGTAGGCCGGGCGCGCGGTGGAGGCGCGGCCGGAGGAGGAGGCGCGGCCGGGGGAGCGGGCGGCGGAGGGCGGCGACGCGTGGAGGCCGGCGGATTTGGGCAGCCTGACGGCGTCGGATCGGTTCCTGCGCGCTGGTCCTTAGTCGAAAATGAGAGGAGTTGGGGGAAGAAGAAGAGGCAGAGCAGTTTTAAAGGAGGCAGACCTTTCGTCCCGGTTGGTGCCACCAACCGGGACCAAAGGGTCTTTAGGTCCGGTTGGTGGCACCAACCGGGACCAAAGGCCTACCCTTTCGTCCCGGTTGGTGGTACCAACCGGACCTAAAGGTCATTTTCGGCGGCACCGAAAAGGCGCACGCCAAAATACCCTTTGGTCCCGGTTCGTGGCATGAACCGGGACCAATGCCCTAAAAATTTTAATGCCCTGAAAAGTTTAAGTTCTTAATGTTGTTCCCGCCTTTTTTTCTTATTAAGGTTTTTGAATATGAATTTCATATGGTTTTGAATTTGAAAAGACTTTCAACATGAAAAGTGTTTAAATTTGAATATTTTTTTTAATTTGAACTTAATTAAGTCATTAATTAAATTTATAAATTCAATATCTTTTCATCTGTTTATCAGAAAAATGCAATTAAAATATCAAATTGTTGATAAAAATGTAATCTATCTATTTATGGAAAATTCATTTTTTTTAGATTATAGGGGAATTCATTTAATTACAATATTTGGAATTTGAACTCCATTAAGTCATTAATTAAATTTATAAATTCAATATCTTTTCATCTGTTTATCAAAAAATGCCATTAAAATATCAAATTGTTGATAAAAATGTAATCTATCTATTTATATAATTTATATATATATTCATTTAATTTATATCTATTGAATTAATTCATATCTATTTTTGCCATATTATTGAATCTCACTAAACTTTCAACATGAAAAGTGTTTAAATTTGAGCTCCAACGGTGCATTTGATACGGTACAGAATGACAACAGTGGATCAGTTGTCCTAACAATCTTAGTCATACTCCTGCCTAGGCCTATAATACTCGTACTCGTAGTCGTCGTCATCGTCGTCATCGCTGTCATCGTACTTATACGGCGCTCGTGGCTCGAACCTCGACGGGTGAGCACCCCCGGACTGCATGTTAGGGTAGCGCAGGCGGGGGTTATCGCCAGCCATGATGTAGTTCATAACGCCCTGGAGAGTCCGGCCAGCCCACCATAGCTGACGGCCGGCCTCGTTAAAGTCCGAAGGAGGCGGGCCGTCCCCCTCGTACCTGGCGAGCGCCCTCTCACGCCGATTGATGAAGAAGGCTTCCCAAGTCGGGCGGTAGTCGGGATGCCAGCCCGGATCCATCCGCTGCTCCGGTGTGAGCTCGAGGTAGTAGTGGTTCGTGATGGCCGCCCGGCGCGCCACACCTTGAGGGACAGGAGGGACCGGCACGCCTCCGGCGCTCAGCATCCAGCCGGCGGGGACGCGGTAGCCGGGCGGGCAGGGGTAGTTCGAGGCGGAAAGCTCCTCCGCCTGACGGTAGCTTAGTACGGTGGAAGCCATGGAAGAGTGATGGGGTTGCAGATATGAGTTTAGATGTGATATATATATATATATATATATATATATATATATATATATATATATATATAGTGAGAAATTGCGGGAAGACGAAGGCGGGAAGCAGTCGAAGAAGCACACGGATCGTGTGTTTCCTTCGAGCGCTTGTGAGCCATTGGATCAGAGTTGTGTTTCTTTTGAGTGCTTGTGAGCTGTTGGATCGTGTGCACACGGATCTTGTGTTTCTTTCAAGCGCTTGTGAGCTGTTGGATCAGGGCCTTTAGTACCGGTTCGTGTTACCAACCGGTACTAAAGAAGCACACGGATCGTGTATTTCCTTTGAGTTCTTGTGAGTCGTTGAATCAGAGTTGTGTTTCTTTCGAATGCTTGTGAGCTGTTGGATCGTGTGCACACGGATCGTGTGTTTCTTTCAAGCGCTTGTGAGCTGTTGGATCAGGGCCTTTAGTACCGGTTCGTGTTACCAACCGGGATTAAAGAAGCACACGGATCGTGTGTTTCTTTCAAGCGCTTGTGAGCCGTTGGATCAGGGGTGTGTTTCTTTTGAGGGCTTGTGAGTTGTTCGATCTGCACTCCCACCTCATCCACAGGTACACCTTCTAATCGCCTATAAATAGCGACGTCCCTGCAGGGAACGGCACACAACGAGCGTGTACCTTTGCCACCGAACCCAATGGTTGGATTTAGCCTACCTGCTGGCATGTTGGAAACACAAGCCCTCAGGTAGGTTGAATTCAACCACTGGATTAGGGTGACACAATAATGAATTGCCGAGGAGGTGGGAGTGGTGGTGGTGGAAGTGGTAGCCATGCCCCTCGGCCGGATCCAAGCAGCGGCAAGGCTCTTTGATGATCTACAACATTCCCAACACTTTTTGGGACGGTCGTTAGATCATCAAAGAAGTCTTGCGGCTTCTTGGATTGAAAGTCGATTTGCTCCTCACGACGACGCGAGACGGATGCGCAAGCTTCCGGATGGGCAAAACCAGTGTTGGATCATCCACATGACCCTATATGCAAATCATTCGGATTCCCGTCATACAGCCCAACGGTGCATTTGATATGCAGGCACTCACGAGCCACTATTGGGCTGTATGACGGGGAAACCGTGTGCATTTGATAAAAGGTTTAATACATTAATTATTACACATCACCAACAGCATCCCTATCTAGTGTTCACTTGTTTCTTCGTGTGTGTCCCTTTCTTCTGATTGTGCCGTAGCCATGGACAATCTTCATCATTTAACACGATGCTTGGATCAGTTTTCACTTTGAAGGGCGGAATTTCATTAAAAGCAAGTTGATACTTTAGGTCGCAAGTTTTTAAAAGCAAGTAGTAACCTAAACTATGATCACAGGCAAGAGAACTGCAATGGCGATCACAGACTCTGAAACTAACTTCGACCGGTTCCTGAGCCGCGGGGTGCTGAGCCACCGGCACTGCGCATCCAAAGAGAAGGAACCCTCAAAGGGTCATAGCTCACATGAGAAGGAACCCTCTGAAGAAACGACCACCTACTATCATACTGCCTATCCAATAAATACATGTACCGACGGACATGCTCATCCTCCTCCCTGATACGGCGACGTACCTCCTCCTCGAGGGCCGGCTCCCTCTGCATCGAGCGTGGCCCACGCGACGGCCACCACAGAAGATCCGGGTCGATGACGTCACCCGGATTCCTCACCAAGCTGCGTGTCCCGGAAGGTAGCACCTCCCAGTGCCAGCCCGGTGGAGCCCAGTCCCGCACATCGCCCCTCTGGTCCAACATGGACATCGTCCCCGAGAACACCTAAGTCAAAAACGCCTAAGTCAAAATTTTGTTACAATGGAAGAGTGATGAGGTTGCAGATATGAGTTTAGATGTGATATGGCAATGGCGGCCAAGCCTACATATATATAGTGAGAAATTGCGTGAAGACGAAGGCGGGAAGCGGTGGAAGAAGCACACGGATCGTGTGTTTCCTTCGAGCGCTTGTGAGCCGTTGGATCAGAGTTGTGTTTCTTTCGAGTGCTTGTGAGCTGTTGGATCGTGTGCACATGGATCGTGTGTTTCCTGCGAGCGGTTGTGAGCCGTTGGATTAGAGTGTGTTTCTTTCGAGCCCTTGTGAGCTGTTGGATCTCAAGCAGAAGATAAGGCACACATATCAACGCTCCTTTTTTTCCCGGTTCCAGCTACCAACCGGGGCTAAAGATGAAGATTTCTCCTGATCTTTTAGCTATAAATACCAACCGGGACTAAAAACCGAATATAAATTACATAAAAGGTTTAATGCATTTGAGAACACTCGATCATACATATATTAATTGTGTAATGCATTTGACAACACTCATACATAAAAAGTTTTTGAGAACACTCATGCATTTGACATGATCTCTATGATCGCTTCTTCGGCCGTAACCATGGAGTTTCTTCATTATGTAACGGGATGCTTGGGTCAGTTTTCACTGTGAAGGGCGGAATTTCATCAAACTTATTATAGTCTGCTGACATGTCTGTCTTGTCCTCGACTCCCACGATGTTTCTTTTTCCTGAAAAAACTATGTGACGCTTTGGCTCATCGTGTGATGTATTTGTTTCCATATCTTTTCTTTTTTTCGATCTGGAGCTCATGTCCTTCACATAGAAAACCTGAGCCACATCATTGGCTAGGACGAATGGTTCGTCTCTGTATGTAAGATTCTTGTGATCCACTGTTGTCATTCCGTACAGCTGGTCTACCTTTACCCCTTCTCCATTCATGTTGATCCAACTGCACCGAAACAAAGGGACCTTAAATGTAGGTACATAGTCAAGTTCCGATATCTCCTCTATGTAACCATAGTATGTGTCCTTTTGTCCATTCTCGTCTGTTGCATCAAAGCGAACACCACTGTTTTGGTTGGTACTCTTTTTATCTTGGGCGATCGTGTAAAATGTATTCCCATTTATCTCGTACCCTTGGAAAGTCAATACAGTCGAAGATGGTGATGCGGCCAATAAGTAGAGTTGATCTCCAACATCGGTGTCATTCATGAGATGTAATCGCAACCAACTGCCAAAAGTCTCCATGTGTTTTTGTTTAATCCAGGAGTCAGGCTTCCCTGGGTTTTTGGAGCGTACAATATTCTTGTGTACCTCGATATACGGAGCCACGAAGGTGGAACTTTGTAGAACTGTGTAGTGTGCTTGAGTGAAAGAATGCCCGTCCCTACATATCATTGCTTTCTTTCCTAGCGTGCCTTTTCCACTAAGTCTCCCCTCATGCCGCGATTCAGGAAAACCAATGGACTTAATGTCGGGAATAAAGTCAACACAAAACTCAATGACCTCCTCTGCTCCATAGCCTTTGGAGATGCTTCCTTCTGGCCTAGCACGGTTATGAACATATTTCTTCAAGACTCCCATGAACCTCTCGAAGGGGAACATATTGTGTAGAAATACAGGACCGAGAATTGCAATCTCGTCGACTAGGTGAACCAGGAGATGCGTCATAATATTGAAAAATGATGGGGGGAACACCAACTCAAAACTAACAAGACATTGGGCCACATCCTTCTGTAACCTTTTCAGACTTTCTTGATCGATTACCTTTTGAGATATTGCATTGAGAAATGCACATAGCTTCACAATGGGTACTCGAACATTTTCCGATAAAAGCCCCCCTTAATGCAATCGGAAGCAACTGCGTCATAATCACGTGGCAATCATGAGACTTCAGTTTTTGGAATTTTTTATCTGCCATATTTATTATTCCCTTTATATTTGACGAGAAGCCAGCCGGGACCTTGATACTGCTCAGGCATTCAGAAAATATTTCCTTCTCTGCTTTCGTAAGAGCGTAGCTGCTTAATTAGTGACGCCCTTTATCCGTATGCTTGTTGTTTGGGTTTTTCATACGCTGCTGGTCCTCCCTTGCTTCCGGTGTATCTTTTGTCTTCCCATACACGCCGAGGAAACCTAGCAGGTTCATGCAAAGATTCTTTGTCACGTGCATCACGTCGATTGAAGACCGGACCTCTAGGACTTTCCAATAGGGTAGCTCCCAAAATATAGATTTCTTCTTCCACATGGGCGCGTGTCCAGTAGCGACGTCTTTCGAAACAGATTGACCGCCAGGACCCTTTCCAAAGATTACTTCTATGTCCTTGACCATACCAAATATAGCATCACCATCAGGGAGGTTAGGCTTCTTCCGGTGATCTGCCTCACCTTTGAAATGCTTGCCTTTCTTTCTTACGGGATGACTGCCTGAAAGAAATTGACGACACCCCAGGTACACGACCTTCTTACATTTTTCCAAATATGTACCTTTAGTCTTATCTAAACAGTGCGTGCATGCGTTGTATCCCTTGTTTGACTGTCCTGAAATGTTACTAAGAGCAGGCCAATCATTGATGGTTACGAACAGCAACGCTCGTAGGTCAAATTCCATCTGTTTGTGCTCATCCCACACACGTACACTTGGTATGGCCCACAACTGCAAAAGTTCATCAACTAATGGCCTTAGGTACACATCAATGTCGTTGCCGGGTTGCTTCGGGCCTTGGATGAGAACGGGCATCATAATGAACTTCCGCTTCATGCACAACCAAGCAGGAAGGTTGTAGATACATAGAGTCACGGGCCAGGTGCTGTGACTGCAGCTCTGCTCCCCAAAAGGATTCATACCGTCTGTATTTAGACCAAACCATAAGTTTCTTGCGTCACCTGCAAAGTCCGAGAACTCTCTCTCGATTTTTCTCCACTGCGACCCATTGGCGGGGTGTCTCAACTTCCCGTCTTTCTTACGCTCTTCTTTGTGCCATCGTAACAACCTGGCATGCTCTTTGTTTCTGAACAGACGTTTCAACTGTGGTATTATAGGAGCATACCACATAACCTTAGCAGGAATCCTCTTCCTGGGGGGCTCATCATCGCCCTCAACATCACCAGGGTCATCTTGTCTGATCTTGTACCGCAGTGCAGTGCATACCGGACATGCATCTAAATTCTCGTACTCCTCACCGCGGTAAAGGATGCAGTCATTGATGCATGTGTGTATCTTCTGCACATCTAATCCTAGAGGGCAGATAGCCTTTTTTGCTTCGTACGTAGTCTCGGGCAATTCGTTATCCTTTGGAAGCTTCGGCTTCATTATTTTCAATAACTTCTCAAATCCCTTGTCAGATAAACCAGTCTCTGCCTTCCATTTCAGCAATTCCAGTGTGGTACCGAGCTTTGTGCTGCCATCTTCGCAATTTGGGTACAGCAACTTTTTATGATCCTCTAACATGGCCTCCAACTTCAGCTTCTCCTTTTCTGTATCGCATTCTCGTTTTGCATCAGAAATGACCCGACCAAGACCATCATCGGGCTCATCTGATGCCCGTTGTTCTTTACCTCCTTCTTCTTCATTGTCTTTCATCGCAGTATCACCGTATTCTTCAGGGAACATAGGATAGTTCTCATCATCCTTTTCTTTTTCATTGTCTTCCATCATAACCCCTCTTTCTCCGTGCTTGGTCCAACAATTATAGCTGGGCATGAAACCTCTCCGAAGCAGGTGGCCTTGAAGGGTTCTCGAGGACGAGTGCTCCTTAACGTTCCGACAGTCCACACATGGACAAGGCATAAAACCATCAGATTTGTTTGCCTCAGCCACATGGATAAATTTATGTAGGCCTGTAATAAATTCAGAACTGCGTCGGTCGCCGTACATCCATCGCTGCCGTTCATCCGTCTGCATATCATATAATTAAGTTTATCAAATACAATTAGAATAACATATTGAATACTGAAATGACCACCGTACATCGACACATGCAATATTTCTGTATCAATTATAGATGAAAAGGATAAAGTTGCTAACCTCGGTCGAGGATATCATTTTATGTGAACTTAAGTGTGGCTCGGTCATTTCATCGAACACATCTTGTGCGTTGCAAAGGAAAAAAAAAACTAGCACCCACTTCCCACCAATCCAAGAAAAAAAATAACAGAGAGAAGAAGGGGGGGGGTTACGTATATAGGCAGGGCATTAGTCCCGGTTCGTGCCACGAACCGGGACTAAAGCCTCCGCGACAGCTTTGGTCCCGGTTCGTACCACGAACCGGGACGAATGTCCCCAACCGAACCGGGACCAATGCTCCATGGGCTCCTGGCAACTCGAACCGGGACCAATGCCAGGCATTGGTCCCGGTTTGTCACTGAACCGGGCCTAATGGCTCCCCCCCCTTCCCAAAGACCATTTTTCCACTAGTGGGGTGAAAAATTGTTGTTGTGCTTAGACACTAGACATGAGCTAGTGTTGCGGTCTATGATTTGCAGCTCCCCCTTACTGCTGTACCTGAGACGAAATGTGGTGATTTGGAGCATGCAGCCGTCATCAAACTCGTTTGCCTCGACAGAATCCACAAGGCAAAACCTGGCATTGCCCATATAGGTGAGAGTAGGCCCACTAGCCACCTGCTGCTCCTCGCTCCACAGCTTGTCCTTGGCTATCTTCCAGTCTAGTTGACCAGCTGTGGTGCTGCTGCTACAGGAGGCGACTTGGCATGTGCCAATGTAGCCGTCCTGGTGAAGCCCAACCCATGCATCTAGCACTATCGGAAACCAGGTCTTTGCCGTGCACCGAAACAGCATGGCAAAGGGCTTGCGGAACACGGCAAAGCGTCACGGCAAAGGCCACACGGCATAATATGTGTCGGCAAAGGCGCTTTGCCGTGTGCTTTTTAAAAACAACATGGCAATGATTTTGCCGTGTGCCAGAACTGTCTTTGCCATGTGCCAGAGTTTTGCCGTGTGCTAGAGTTTTGCCGTGATGCTAATCGCTGCCGTGTGTTTGGATAAACGGCCTGACGGCACATCTCCCGTCTTTGCCGTGCTCCCTACCCGAGCGAACACGGCAAAGAAAAAGAATGTCACCAAAAAAATCCCGCGTCCCTCGCTGGGACAGCGCCGTTGGGTCCACCTCACCGCCGACGCGAGCAGAATGACGTCCAGGCCGGTGGAGCATGCCGTGGAGCGCCGTGCTGGCGCACGTGAAGCATCCTCACCGTGGCCGTAGAGGTCCCCGTCGTGGCCACATCCTCGTCGCGGCTGGTCGTCGGAGACGGCTCGACCGACGACCGTGCACGCCGCCAGCGTACATGGGACATGGCCTCGACGCGGGCCATGACGGCCGGCAGGTAGGAGCCGAGCACCATGTCCTTGTGGTGCGCGTCGAAGCTGAGCTTGAACACCTCGCTCGCGTCCTCCGCGGCCCGCCGTCCGCCGCCGTGCTTCCTGCTCAGGCGCCACGTGAGCTTCGCGCCGTCGAACACGTCGACGACGGTCGTGCCGGGGCGCATGGCGAGCAGGACGTGCTCCGCGCCGGCCCCGCGTGGTAGGGACGGCGCCGCGGCGAGGAGCTTGGAGACGTACGCCTTGGCCGCCAAGAAGATGCGGTTGTACAGGGCGCCGTCGAACTCCTCGATGAGCATGACGTGGCGAAGGGCGGAGGTGGGGGTGAGGAGCGAGTGGGGGCGCGCTGGACGGGGACGAAGCCAGCGATGCGGTCGGGACGGTCGGGCACGACGGCGGCATGCGGTCGACGAGGAAGACGGCGACGAGGGCGCGGCGGTCCGTGGTCGTCCTCTAGCTCGGGCGCGGCCGGTGTGGCGCGCAATAGCTCGGCAGAACAGCCGGAACGGCAGGGTGCTGCACCGAGGAAATAGCTAGCTAGCTAGCGATGCTGACGTAGTCACGTGCGCATGCGGCATGCGCAACCTTCAGCCAGCCTCCAAATCTTGACCAATCAAAACGCAGTTACATGGATCGTGTGCTTCGTGAAAGATGTTAGCAGCCATTGGATCGTGCAGATCAATGATCCAACGGCTCTGAGGGGTAATCCACGTGAAATCCTCCTGACCAATCAGAACACGTCGTTTCTTTGCCGTGTGCAGACACACGGCAAAGAATTTTTTGGCCTTTTGTTTTTCTTTTCTATTTTTTTGGTTATTTAGCAGTGACTATTACAGAGAATAATTCTTATGTACCTTAAACTATACTAAATTCTTGTGTACAGAGAATACTGTGCAGACACATGCCAAATGATTACTTTGTTTTGAGTATTTTTTCACTTTCTTTTATTTTTTTTCGAAAAAACAGTCAAAATGGCCGCTGTGTCTATTCATTGAAAGGGCTCGAATTTTTCAAAACCATCGACGGTTCTTTGACATAATCACTACTTATGTAGCTTAAAATGATTTTTGAAAAAATTCAGAGTAAACTCTAACACACTTGTAGTTCAAATTTGAATTACTTTTAGAAAATCGGCATAAAGTCATTTAAATAGGTGAAATTAGGTAGAAACCGAGAAAATTCCTAATATTTCTGGATTGTCCATAGAATATGG
Organism: Puccinellia tenuiflora; assembly: GCA_012064385.1. Taxonomy (NCBI): domain Eukaryota; kingdom Viridiplantae; phylum Streptophyta; class Magnoliopsida; order Poales; family Poaceae; genus Puccinellia; species Puccinellia tenuiflora. The sequence continues at coordinate 643,617 of QRDG01000502.1, read as the reverse complement.
TCTACTTTGTGTGAAATTTAGATGGGTGCCATTTTGCACCATATTTATTGTACTTGCTTCACACAAAAAGTCATTTTTGACACTTAGTAAATGGAAAATGATATTTATACAAATAATTTGAAAAAAATCAATTCGGCAACATTGTTGCCCATACCAAAGCACACATATGTGCTAAATATGGGGACTTTATCACAAACTATGCTATGGAAATAGTCATATCTTGGTCATTTGCTTTGAAACCTTTACATGTTTATAGACGATAGACCTTTTTGTGAAACATTATTTTAAATTTTTCGTCAAAACTCAAGTTTATTATTTTTTTATATCAACTAATACACATAAAAGGGCTCCATGCCAAAGGATTTTATTTTTTGAGCAATTTATCACTTTATTTGATTTTTTTTGAAAAAAGGGTCAAAATGGCCACCATGGCTATTCGTCGAAAGGGGTCAAATTTTTCAAAACCATCGACGGTTCTATGACACAACCATCATTTGTGTTAAAATGATTTTTGAAAAAATTTCAGAGCAAACTATAACACACTTGTAGTTCAAATTTGAATTATTTTCGGAAAATTGACATAAAGTCATTTAAATAGGAGAAATTAGGTAGAAACCGAGAAAATTCCTAATATTTCTGGACTGTCCATAGAATATGGTCTACTTTGTGTGAAATTTAGATGGGTGCCATTTTGCACCATATTTTTTGTACTTGCTTCACAAAAAAAGTCATTTTCGGAACCTAGTAAATGGAAAATGATATTTATACAAATAATTTGAAAAAAATCAGTTCGGCAACATTGTTGCCCATACCAAAGAACACATATGTGCCAAATATGGGGAATTTATCACAAACTATGCTATGGAAATGGTCATATCTTGGTCGTTTGCTTTGAAACCTATACATGTTTATAGACGATAGACCTTTTTGTGAAACATTATTTAAAATTTTTCGTCAAAACTCAAGTTTATTATTTTTTATATCAACTACTACACATAAAAGGGCTCCATGCCTAAGGATTTTTTTTTTGTAATTTATCACTTTATTTGATTTTTTTGAAAAAGGGTCAAAATGGCCACCATGGCTATTCGTCGAAAGGGTTCAAAATTTTCAAAAAAATCGACGGTTCTATGATATAATCACTACTTATGTAGCTTAAAATGATTTTTGAAAAAAATTCAGAGCAAACTATAACACACTTGTAGTTCAAATTTGAATTACTTTCGGAAAATCGGCATAAAGTCATTTAAATAGGCGAAATTAGGTAGAAACCGAGAAAATTCCTAATATTTCTGGATTATCCATAGAATATGGTCTACTTTGTGTGAAATTTAGATGGGTGCCATTTTGCACCTTATTTTGTGTACTTGCTTCACAAAAAAAGTCATTTTTGGCACTTAGTAAATGAAAAATGATATTTATACAAATATTTTGAAAAACATCAGTTCGGCAACATTGTTTCCCATACCAAAGCACACATATGTGCCAAATATGGGGGCTTTATCACAAACTATGCTATGGAAATTGTCATATCTTGGTCGTTTGCTTTGAAATCTATACATGTTTATAGACGATAGACCTTTTTGTGAAACATTATTTTAAATTTTTCGTCAAAACTCAAGTTTATTATTTTTTATGTCAACTAATACACATAAAAGGGCTCCATGCCAAAGGATTTTATTTTTGAGCAATTTATCACTTTATTTGATTTTTTTTTGAAAAAAGGGTCAAAATGGCCACCATGGCTATTCGTCGAAAGGGGTCAAATTTTTCAAAACCATCGATGGTTCTATGACATAATCACTACTTATGTAGCTTAAAATGATTTTTGAAAAAAATTCAGAGCAAACTATAACACACTTGTAGTTCAAATTTGAATTACTTTCGGAAAATCGGCATAAAGTCATTTAAATAGGCGAAATTAGGTAGAAACCGAGAAAATTCCTAATATTTCTGGATTGTACATAGAATATGGTCTACTTTGTGTGAAATTTAGATGGGTGCCATTTTGCACCATATTTTGTGTATTTGTTTCACATAAAATGTCATTTTTGGCACTTAGTAAATGGAAAATGATATTTATGCAAGTAATTTGAAAAACATCAATTCGACAACATTGTTGCCCATACCAAAGCACACATATGTGCCAAATATGGGGACTTTATCACAAACTATGCTATACAAATGGTCATATCTTGGTCGTTTGCTTTGAAACCTATACATGTTTATAGACGATAGACCTTTTTGTGAAACATTATTTTAAATTTTTCGTCAAAACTCAAGTTTTATTATTTTTTATATCAACTACTACACATAAAAGGGCTCCATGCCTAAGGATTTTATTTTTTGAGCAATTTATCACTTTATTTGATTTTTTTGAAAAAAGGGTCAAAATGGCCACCATGGCTATTCGTCGAAAGGGGTCAAAATTTTCAAAACCATCGACGGTTCTATGACATAATCACTACTTATGTAGCTTAAAATGATTTTTGAAAAAATTTCAGAGCAAACTATAACACACTTGTAGTTCAAATTTGAATTACTTTTGGAAAATGGGCATAAAGTCATTTCAATAGGCGAAATTAGGTAGAAACCGAGAAAATTCCTAATATTTCTGGATTGTCCATAGAATGTGGTCTACTTTGTGTGAAATTTAGATGGGTGCCATTTTGCACCATATTTTATGTATTTGTTTCACATAAAATGTCATTTTTGACACTTAAAAAATAGAAAATAATATTTATAAAAAATATTTTGAAAACTATATTTGGCAACATTGTTTGCCTTATCAAGACACACTCATGTGTAAAATATGGACAATTTATCACAAACTATGCCACATGAATAGTCATACTGTTGTTACAAGTAGATAAACTAAAGTTGAAAAAAAATTGGTCTTTGTCGTGCGCCGTGTGCAAACACACGGCAAAGATTTAATCTTTACCGTGTGTAAACACACGGCAAAGAGCTGCTGTGACCAGGCCGTTCGTGTTTCCGTTTGGCTCCATTTTCTTTGCCGTGTACCTATCTTTGCCGTGTGTTTTGCTTTGTCTTTGCCGTGTGTATTTCTTTGCCGTGTGTTTTTGCTTATCTTTGCCGTGTGTATTTCTTTGCCGTGTGTTTGCGTGGACGATACCGTGCACCGAAACTTTGCCGTGTGTATTTCCGGTCGGCACGGCAAAGTCTGTCTTTACCGTGTTCCGCAAAACATGATACACACGGTAAAGAGCCGACTACACGGCAATGATTTATTTTCCGGTAGTGTAGGTCACTGTCGAAGTAGCCTTGGTCCGCAAAAGGCAACTCCCAATCCCCATGGCACCTCCATTCCCAGTTACTGATGTTGAAGGAGAAGGTACGGCTGCGTTCATCACGGGTGCCACAGAAGTGAGAAGACACAAAGACTGTGCATCCGTCCGGGTGCACGGCATAGGAGCATATCTTTTCATCTTCGGTGAAAGGCGAAGGCACAACGCTTCTCCAGGACCAGTCCTTGGATGGGATCAAAGAGCTGCACGGATGATGCTCGATGGCAGAGGAGGACATTACCTCGATGCAGTGGCTGGGGCGCCCTTTTCGAAAAAAAACAAGGAGGACATTACCTCGACAGACCGAGGCCACTGCCTTAGGTAGAACCCAAATGCATACAGCTTGTCGGCGGCAGGTACAAAGATGTTAGAGGCGTTGAGCAGTGCGTCGGGCAGGGAAGGCCCTGCGGACACCCCTGATGTGTCCGTGTCGTATACGAGAGTTACAGGGTGTTGGTTGCTGACTGCAAGGATGTGGCTGCCCATGGAGGTGAAAAAATGCGGTAACGAGGCGCAGGTGAGACTAGATGGAGGACAGGGGGTTCGCTGAGGTTAGGGCCGTCGGCGTCAATCTTGCGGATGGTGAAGCCCTTGTCCCAGTCATCAAGCACCAGATACAAGTGCTTCTGCAACTTGAGGCTTGGCTGCCCTTGTGCCTGCAACTGCCGCTTCTTACCTCCAAGGATCAAATCGCTAGAGTTCATATTTGTCCAAGACACGATTTTGAGACGCCTGCCAATACAAACAATGCGAGAGATCTCACGCTCAGAAAAAAAAATGAGAGGTCTCAATTAGTCTACCAATGCAGCGAGAGGAGGGGTTATCTGTAGATCCTGCTTGTTTGCCTGTGATCGGAGTCGGGAGGGAACTCCGAAGCCGTCTATGTTTGCAATCAATCAATCGCAGGCCAGGTAGCTCAGGTTTTTTTTTTCAAATACACGTACCTAGGTCTTCTTTCCTCCGTAGGCTCTATATCTCTGCTTTTGCTTTCCATCCGTATCTAGACATGTTTTAGTGCAAGGTACATTTGAACCTTGCACTAAAACGGATGGAAAGCAAACAGTCCAAAACATCTTATATTTTGATACGGAGGGAGTAGATATTTGCATCGTGACTTCACGTTACCTTCTTTTTTTATGGGCGGTAGTTACCTTCCTAGTTATTTGGTAATCAATATATATCCCGTCGATTTTTTCATTTATTTTTCTCATAGTTTTTTACTTTCTTCCCCTTTTTCGCTTCTTCTACAAATTTTTTATACTCTCAAGAAATTTTATTATTTATTTTATTTAGTTTTTTTCAAACATTTTACTAATTGTGGACTTATTTCCTTTTTTATAGTAATATTTTTCTGTTCTTCTTCTTTCTTCTTTTCATTCAAGTATTTCTTTCTTCTCTGTTTCCTTTTATGTTTTTTTCTCTGTAACATTTTTATGTTATTATTTTCGTGTTCTTTTTGTTTCGCTTTTTTGTTTTCCTTTTTTTGTAATATAGGAATACATTTTTCCAAATCTCCAAATATTTTAAAATAATTGATTTTTTTAGGCACCCATGAATATTTTTTTGATCCCATCAATCTATATTTTTGGTTCACTATTATTTTTGTTTCATCTTAATTTAGTTCCTTTCACGTCATTATTATTTTCTATCCACGGTACTTTCCATTCACCGTCATTATTGGTTCACTAATTTTTAGTTTATCGACATTTTTGGTTCACTATTATTATTAGTTATCCGAATTTTAGGTCCTTTACTGTTCACTATTATTTTAACTTCATCGGCATTTTTGATTCACTATTATTTTTGTTTCATTGGTATTTTCGGTTCACCATTATTTTCGGTCCATCTGCATTTTTCTATTGTTTTTTGTTCACCCAAATTTTAGTTTATTTTGGGTTCACTATTATGTTTGGATCACCGGTATTTTTTTGTCCAATATTTTTTTGGGTTCACCAATTTTTTTTCACTATTATTTTTGATTCACTATTATTTTTGATTCACTATTATTTTTGGTTCACCGGAATTTTTGGTTCACTATTATTTTTTATCAGTTTTATTTTTGGTTCACTATTATTTTCGGTTCACCGATATTTTCGGTTCACTATTATTTTCGGTTCACCTGTATTTTTGGTTCACTATTTTTTTGTTTTATCCAAATTTCAGTTACTTTAAGGTTCACTATTATTTTTGATTTACCAGCATTTTCGATTCACTATTATTTTTCGTTAACCGATATTCTGGTTCACTATTATTTTCGGTTCACCGGTATTTTTTGGTTCACTATTATATTTTTTGGTTTACCCAAATTTTAATTTCTTTTTTGTTCAGTATTATTTTTGGTTCACCGGTATTGTTTGTTCAGTATTCTTTTTGGTTCACCAATATTTTTGTTGACTATTATTTTCGATTCACTATTATTTTTGGTTCAACGACATTTTTGGTTCCCTTTTGTTTTTGGTCACTATTGTTTCATCGGCATTTTTGGTTCATCGGCATTTTTGGTTTACTATTATTTTCGGTTCAATATTATTTTTAATTCACCGGTATTTTCGGTTCACTATTATTTTTGGTTTACTCAAATTTTAGTTTCTTTTCGGTTCATTATTATTTTTGGCGCTCTCACATTTTTGGTTTGCTATTGTTTTCCGTTCACCGGTATTTTCGATTAAGCCGAATTTTAGTTTTCAAATGGTTCATATTTGAATTTTTTTAAATGGTTCAATTTTTAAAATGGATCATATTTAAATAATGTTCATTTTTTGAAAGATATTCATTTATAAAAATGGTTAGATTTAAAAAAATATTCAGATTTTAAAACAAAAAAGAAATAAACACGAAATATGAAAGCAACAAAAATATGAAAGAAAACGGAAGAAAAAAAGAAAAGAATTACGCGCATGTTGCACTCCGCGCTGATCGCTCACTAGGAGTACGCGTGCATGACTTGCACTCTGGCCCAGGCCCATATAGTGTGAACTACGTGAGCGAGGTGAGTGTTTCCGCTGGCTTGTAGCGATAGGTAGGGGTCCTCTCTCTCTCTTGGCAAATCGCCGCAGCCATTCTCTCTTTATCCAATCCAACTAGGAAATAGGATGAAGCGATGCCGGCCGTCTAATAATTTCCCTATAGGCCTTCGTACAACTCGAGTTCCGCGAAAGCCTCGTGGGCCAAGCTGCCGACTGGCCCAACGTAATAGGGTTGGTGTTTTGCGAACTAATCTTCCTGTTTTTCTGGTGAGCTGGTCCAACAAACCGAAGGCGTCCCATCTCGTTCTTCCTCTTTCTCTTCACCTTATGCTTCCTTTATACGCTATCCTTTTCTTCTTTCAAGGATACACCCTCGGAGGTGTATGAAATTTCATAGAAGAATAGTCTTTGTAACGCCCCAAGATCGGTACTATGCAGACTTAGCTATTTCCAGTCAAATCCGCATAATAACGATCCTAAAGGACGCCCACCAGACATAACGTGCACGTCGCAACACACACGTTATGCGGGTAGAATTGTAATAACATTACAACAGTTCTCGATGAAACCCACAAAAGAACATTTATACAGCAACGACTCATCGAGTCAAGAATACAAAAGATACATTACAAAGATACAATAACAACGGAAACGAAATAGTGTCCGGCTACGGATAAGATACAAATTGGACTAAGAGTCCTGAAGATAAACGAAGGCACCATATCCCTGCCCAGGCCAAGCCTAGCCGGAGGGATTCCCAAGCTAACGTCGTCAGACTTCAAACCTGTCGGCTGCATTGGAATAGCAGCCCCGAAGGGGTCAGTACTAGTAGAAGTACTGGCAAGTAATACTCACAAAATATCAAAGATGGAGTTCCGGGGGAAGAGGGTTAGCGATTGAGGCGGCGGCAAGCAGCACTAACAACTTATAGAGACACGATACAACTTCCGTCTAAAAGAGACAAGGTAAGAGAGCGCATAAGAAACCAACTATACTACTCACCACATCAAAAACCTGTCCAAGTATTACTCCCTCGAACAACCACCCGCGAGGAAGCAATCAGGGCAACTCACACGGTGGACAAGTTTTATGGATTATTATTCAAGTAATCTATCTTAGTAGTCAAGTTTAATCATTAGGTGCAAGTTGTCTATGATCTTTTTAGCCAGCGCATTTCACCAAGTCGTCCATAACCGCGGACACGGCTTTTCGAAAAGATTTCACCCTGTAGGAATGCACCAATGAACCCACACGCATCGAAACACTCGCTTAGAGGTGTACCGGTGGAGCGTTCGACGCAAAACTTTCCTTCTCTACAAACAAGTCCAGGGAGCCACCTAGTTAGGTCTGATCCACCTTGAGAGTCCGGCCGAAGCTTCGAGGTGGGCCTAACCGTTGCGTGGACGGCTTAGGGAGGGAACACTCATACGATTGCCCCTCCTTCCACACTCGATAAACGAACGTACCGCAAGCCCTACCGTAAGTAACCACGTAACCATCATCATCTTACCTTCTCATCAACATCATTATCGTTGTATGCGTGCAAATGGAAACACCCGAACTAAGTTGTGGCTCCTGGACAGGTTTGAGGATCCGGTAATAGATTGCGGGGAGGCCCATAGAACTCCCACATGTGGTTAGTGCGCTCAGTCTTGGATCAGCGGAAAAGAACTCGGGTCCTAGGCGACACTAGCAGAACAAATCACCACGATTGGCCTTCCGCCGGTGCCTTATCTTTATTAAGTTATTCCCATCGCAACAGAAAGTAAAGATTACCATTTAAGTTGAGCCTAGATATCATATTATAAGCAAGACTAGATAAAGAGATAACAGGACTCAAGCAAAGCACCTAAGCATGCACTAGGACTCGCAAGGCTAACAAGGTAAACAAGCAACAAGTAATAGGATGTGGGGGTGGTGGCATTTCATGGCTGCAAGGTAAACATGCATATAGGATCGAGACACAAGCATCGTGACATAAGGCTAGTAAGGAACAAAAGATAGGACGGGTAAGAGACAGAAAACAAGCAAAGATAGCAAGGGAGTATCACTTGCCTGCAATCTGGTAGAGGTAGCAGAACTTGTCGTTACTCACAATAACTCATCGTCCTATTCCCGAAGAAGCAACAAACACTGGACAACGGAAAAGATGCATTTTACTACTACGGCAAAAGAAGCGGCATGTTGATGACATGATGCATGACAAATTAAATGTTGTCCAATTTTATTCCTAACACATGGCAAATCATTTTAAATGGGATCGGTGCAAAATATAGATGCGATGGACAAACCCCATAATTAAATTTATTTAATTTGACTAAATGGATAGAGGTGCGAGGTTGATTAATGATGCATGATTTTATAAGATACGCATATATATGGTATAGGGTTAGGGTTGGGGTCACACATCGGATCGAGGAATCTTCGGATGTGGAAGCCACTGACTTCGGATCGGAGAGGAAGTAGTCGATGTAGGTCGAAGTAGTCGTACTCGGGTCGTCGTCGTGGTGGACCTTGGCGTTCCGGGCTTCGGGGTCGACGGGGGTTCACGGTGGTCGGGGGTCGGAGATCTTGTCGGGTTCCGGTCTTCGGGCTCCACGGATGCGCACGAAGGAGGCCGGCACAAAACGAACACAAAGAACTTGTCGCATTTCCGGTGTCGGGGTAGATCATCGTATCCATCTTCGGGGTCGATGGGGTTCCGGCATCGGAGAACTCGACGAGTTCCGGTTGGGGAAGATCTTGTCGTCGCACGGAGTCGTGGAAGAACTTGTCGGGAAAACATCGGGAAAACGGAGACGGAAACACGGGGATCGGGAACGGGAACTTGGCGTCGGGGATCGGGAAAAGCATCGGGAACCTCCGGCTCCGGGAACGACCGTCGGAGACGGAAGAAAGCACACAGGCATCGGGAACGGGCAGCAACAACACACAGCAGGGAGGAGACCACGGGCAGGGCACGCATACCCGCACAGGAGTCGGACGCAGAGGAGCTTGGCAGCAGCAGCACAACAGCAGCCGTAGCTGGGGGCAGGGAGGAGGTCGTCTACCGGCAGGGAGCCGAGGTGGACGGGGATGTGCTCGACGACGTTCACGAGGTCGAGGCAGAGCACGGGCGCGAGGGCAGACCGGGCCAGGGGTCCACGAGCGGAGGAGGAGAAGCGGGGCGAGGTGGCGTCGGGCGGCCATGGCGGGCAGCAGGGGACGAGGGCCGAGGGCGAGGGGGAGGCGCGTGGCGGTGCTGGCTAGAGGGGGCGGCGCAGCAGGGCGAGGAGAGGGCGGCCGGCATAGGCAGCCGCGGTGGAGGACGCCGGCTTGGGCCGGACTTGTCCGCGGCGGGGAGAAGAAGAAGGTGGCTTGGCGAGGAGGGCGCGCAGCTGGGGGAGGGCCGGCCGGAGGAGGAGCTCGGGAGAGGAGAGAGAGGGCCGGCGGGGAGGAGAAGCCGAAGGGGCTCGCCAGAGCTCGGGATCGAGCTGGGGTTGGAGAAGGTCGGGAGAGGGAGGATGCGGGTGAGGTGAGAGAACAGAGAGAGAAGGATAAGAAAAGGAAAAGAAAGAAGGAAAAGGGAAAAAGCAGGAAAAGGGGAAAAAAGAAAAGAATAGAGGGTGGAAGGACCTGTTCGGGATAAAAAGAAATCAGAGGAGGGTGGCTGCGAGGTGTAGGGGGTAGGAACAGAAAATTGCCAGGGGAAACCCTATGGTTTGGAGGTTAGGTGGGCTTGGGCCGGTTTGGGCTGCTCTCTCGCATTTCTCAAAACATTTTATTTTCTTGCAAAAATAATTTCGGCAAATAAATTTAGAAAACGGAGACGACTGTCTCGGTAAAACTTTTGCGACAATTTTTTTAGCAAAAATAAAATAGGGTTTAATAAAAATAATTTTTATTGCCAAAATATGCGATGCGCATGATGCTGATGTCATGATGATGCAAAAACAAAAACAAACAAAAATCTAATTTGGGGAAAACCCCGGGACATTACAGTCTGGTACGTCTCAAACGTATCCATAATTTTTTATTATTCCATGCTTATAAAATCACCTCGGGCACCACTTCGGCCACCTCTGACGCTTATAAAATCATCCTTGATCTAAAAACGTCAGGGCGGCCATTTATTTTTCACGAAACCTGTCCCAAAGCCGTCATCACCTCAAACCCTAATTCGGGAGGGTTTTGAAGCTATTCCCGACACCCTATCGGAGGGGAGATCGATCCCGGAGAGCTCTTCATCGCAATGCCTTCCTCCAGGATGATTTGTGAGTAGTTCCACCTTGCACTATGGGTCCATGGCACTAGCTAGATGGTTGTCTATCTCCCTTGTGGCTTCATGTTTACGATCTTGTGAGCTGCCTAACATGATCAAGATCCACTATTGTTATGCTATATGATGTGTTTGCTGGGATCTGATGAATTGTGAAGTTATGATCAGATTGTTCATGTTATATTTATGTGTTATTTAAGTTCTTGCATGCTCTCCAATGTGTGTGGTTACATTGGCCAAATGATCACTTGTATCTCCAAGAGGGATTATTTATGCTAGATGGTATGTTCATGCCCCCTTTTGTGCCTGCACTCGAGTGATAGAAACATGCAATGATGTGGGTGTGATGTTGCTAATAAGGGTAAAACAATGGTGTTTATGTCTTTATTGTTATAAATATTGCTTACATCATGTATTGTGCTGAATGCTTTCTTTCTGTTGCTTGCAACTTAATACCGATGGGTGACAGGCTGGATAGCGATCCCTAGGTGGATGATTAGTCATAGATGCAGTTGGATAACGGTCTATGTATGTTCGACGTGATGCCTACATGAATATCACATATGAATTACCTATGTCATATCTAGATTAAGTTTGTATCAGAATTTTGTCAATTGCTCAGCTGTAATTTGTTTATCCATCATGTGTGTATTTTATCTTCTGGAGAGACACCACTAGTGAACCCATGGCCCCTGGTCCATCTTTTTCCATTGATTACAACACAGTTTACACGCTTTTCACCATCACATTCTCGCTGGTCCGTTTTTATAATTTTTTCTTTCTACACTATTAGATTTAATCATTTATTTTCAGCAGACCGGGAAGATTGTCAACCTTCCTAGCCGTTGGGGCAAAGTAATTTGGTTGATTGTCTGTAGGTCCACGCCTCCAAGAACCTTCTTGGAGACCTCCGAGTCCTGCTGGTTCGATAAACTTGGTTCTTCACTGAGGGATAACTTGCTGCTCGCAACATCCTACACCTTCTCTTCGCGTGAACACTGACGATACACAAATAAGATATTGTATCCATCAGAGGCCAAGACGGATGGTACAATGTCAGAAGAGGCTACACGATACAAACACAACGCCACATAGCATACAACGCAACCCACAAACTAAACAACGAGAACTCTACTTGCATCAACTCCTGCTGGGGAGGCGATACATTGAGCTTTCTTACCACGTCACAATAGAAGGAGGAACTCTATAAGACCGACTCTACCTCTAGGATGGCACAACCAACGCACCGCCCTCTTGAGCGCATAAGAGTTGGAAAGTGAGCAGCGGTACTGGACCAACCGGGAGGAGTCGTCGACTGAGGAGCACCGCCAAAGATGTACATTGTGCCCTGAAAGCCCATGCTCATAGAAGCCGCCAACTAGGACTCCATCTTGCTGCTCCGAGGACTCCACGAGCGATCTAGACAATGCCTCCAAGGAGAGAACGACACTATGGTGCCTCCGTTGCCCGATCCAAAGAGCCGGATCAAGGGTTTCCCCCAACGCTCAAGGTGGGACAACCCGGGAAGTTCCACGACGACGCCTCCAAGGAGGAGACGATGCCCGCATGCGTCACCATTGTCAACATCAAGGAGGGCTTTCGCCCGGACACATCCGTCACCACCTATGTCCGCCAGAAAAGGGCCGACTTTAGCTAACCCTTTGCCACACCGCTAACAAGAGGAGAGGGAACCTTGATGTCCTCAAAGGGGATGCACAAACCACCGTTCCACCCCGGCAGCATGGCCACCACCATTACCGCGATCGTCGACGCCACCATTGGGCTCGTAATGGCTATGGTGGCGCCAGAAATTCACGTATGTCGAATGTTGGATTTTTCACCCCAAGAAGAAGGTGATGATGTAGCACAACATCAAATTTCCCTCTGAAAGAACCAAGATTTATCGAACCGTTAGGAGTGTGTATGTTCACAGGGTTTGGTGTGGGACATGCACACAACACATGGAACAACCTCGCTCTAATGTTCCAGGAAGGTGTCAATCTTCCCGTCTCGTCTAAAACAATGAGATTAAACATATAGTGCGGAAAGCAATGAGAATACAATAAAAAGTCAAAATGGGACATCGGAGAACTAGTTTGTAAACAATACAGTATTAAAGAATGGACCGAGGGGCAAAGATAATAACGTTGTTAGGTGAACAAATTACAGCTAAGAAACTGATAGAACTATGATTAGATAATTATGAGAAGATTGTTCATGGCACATATTCATGTAGGCATCACGTGGAACATATATATATCGCACTCCGATATTGCATCTATAACTAATACTCCACTTCAAGACCGCTATCCAGCATGCATCTCTAAGAATTAAGTTGAAAACATCAGAGTAGCTCCTTAAGTATCATACATGATGTAAGCAATATTTATGGCATGAAGAAATAAACATTGCTATTTTACCCTTGGTAGCAATAGATCATCCTTACCCTTAGTCGTTTCTTCTGTCATCTCGAGCCTAGGGATGAAGGAGGCATGAGCCCACTATCTAGCATATACTCCCTCTTGGAGATCTAACATGACCACTTGGCCAGAGTAACCACCTAGATAGGAGAACATGCAAGACCGTAAATAAATCAATCTCATAATAGATAACATGCACAATCTGATCATAACATCTTAATTCATCATGTCCTAGCAAACACAACAACATCGCAATTACATCGGATGGATATCGATCATGTTAGGCACCTCACGAGACCATTCTATTGATGAACAAGGAAAAGAGATAAATCTCTAGCTATTGTTATGGACCCGTAGTCCAAGATTGTACTACTCATGCATCATCGTGGAGGCAACAAGGTTGATGTAGATGTCTCCGGCGATGATTCCCCCCTTCGGTAGAGTGCCGGAACAGGACTCCAGAACGGTTTCCATGAAGGCGGAGGGTCAATATCAAAATTGGGAAAATGGCTCCGTTGAAAGAGCATGGTTGCCCCCATGTGTGGTTTTGGTAATTAATGACAATCTCTATGGACTAATGATGACGTGGATCACACGTTCGCTGGGGAACCCCAAGAGGAAGGTATGATGCAACAAAGCAGAAGTTTCCCTTGATTACAAAACCAAGGTTATCGAACCAGTAGGACTTGGAGAAGGCTTGCTAGGTATCAACGGTGCTAGAAAAAGACTTTATAGCGTGTTGACGTGGACCTGCACACAATCACAAACAAACTACTTTGCCCCAACGAAACAGAGAGGTTGTCAATCTCTCCGGCTTTCTGAACACAAAGAATTAAACATGCAGATGTAAAATATGATAAGAGTGAAATATGACCAGCGAGCAAATGATGATTGGAAGCTATTAAAACAGTTGTAAACAGTGTAGGAAAATAGGACCGGGGTCCACAGATCACTAGTGGTGTCTCTCCAAAAGATACACATGATGGGTAAAAAAGTCATAGCATGGCAATTGACAAAATTGTGGAGGCATAACAATGCTATCATAAAACAATATAGTTCACCGCTTCATCTAATATGGGCATTACATCAAAATACATAGACCGTTATCCAACAACATATATGACTAATAATCCACCCTGGGATCGCAATCCAGCATGTCACCCAGAAGTATTAAGTTGCAAGCAACAGATCATTGCAATAAGCAAAGCGCATAATGTAAGCAATGCATATAACACAAGGAAATAACACCGCTGTTTTCTCCCTAATGGCAACAACACATTCATGAGCATAAGCGTTTCTGTCAATCACAGTCATCACACAAAGGCTTGAACCCACTATCTAGCATAAATACCCTCTCTGAAGATACTAACAATTACTTGGCAAAAGCATCCACTAGCATTGGAGAGCATGCAAGATCATAGATAAAACATAACACATATATGAACAAGAGTAATGATTTCCACAATTCATCGGATCCATGCAAACACATGATGTAGCAGTTACAGATAGGATCTTGATCATGATAGGAAGCTCACAAGATCTAAGCAATGGATTACAAGGAGAAGGGACAACCATCTAGCTACTGCTATGGACCTGTAGTCCCGTGGTGGACTACTCACGCATCACTCCGGAGGCAGGCATGGTGATGTAGATGCCTCCGGTGATGATTCCCCCCTCCGGAAGGGTGCCGGGAAGAGCTTCAGAACACTCCTGATCTAGGGTTGGCGGCGGACTCGGATGTTTTCTGGAGAATATGATCGGGTATCGAGGGTTTCTGCATCGAAGACAATTATAGGCGAAAGGGCGACTCGAGGAGGCGACAGAGTCGCCCAGGTGGGACCCAGGCGCGGCCAAGGGGTGGGCCGTGCCTGGGTGGCATCTGGGGACTGTAGCCCCCCCTGCAGGTCCCTCCTGGCTCCGTCTTTATTCCTTTGTGAAAATAATTCACGTAAATTTTCAGATGATTCCGAGAAACTTCACCGAACAACTTTTCTGAAACAAAAGGACAGCAGAAAACAGGAACCGGCACTAGGCATCTTGATAATAGGTTAGTTCCATAAATCATGCTAAAATGATATAAAAACATTATAAAAACATGTGGCACTGATATATAATCAAGCATGGAACATCAAAAATTATAGATACGTCTGGGACGTATCAGCAACCCCAAGCTTAATTCCTGCTCGTTCTCGAGTAGGTAAATGATAACTGAATAATTTTTGAAGTGACATGCTACCAACACAATCTTGATCAAGTAATCATGTAAAGCATATGAACTGAATGCAATGACTCAAACAAAGGTTTATTGAATGAAACAAACAATGATTAACCAGGTGCAACATCTAAACAAGAATATATTAGAAAAGAGTACTTTGAAGATCTAAAAGTATAGCACCTGACAATGATTGATATCTCACAAAGCAATATTCTTTCGACAAAGGGGTTTGGCCAAAACAAAGGAAGATTTAAGTTTTCAGCATAAAGCTTCAACTTGCAACATATTTATCTCAAGATAAGGTCAACACAATGTTTTCATGGTTAGACACAAAGATAACATGAAGTAAAACTTTAACCAAAGTTGACACCAAGTGATTGCTTGAGAGGTAAAGAAGGAAAAGGGAAAATGGCTCAACATAAAAGTAAAAGAAAGGCCCTTCGCAGAGGGAAGTAGGGATTAGTCATTTGCTAGAGCTTTTTGAATTTTTTAGATACAGAAGTAAAACAATTTTGAGATATGCATGCTTTCGTCAACGAATCAACAGAAGAGAAGGTAGATAGTCCTCTGTAACAAGCAAGGCTTTTAGACTTTTGAGAGCGGCTGGTAATTTGAGGAGTGAGATCACTCCTTGTTCTCCTTTGTTTCACCACTAACCAATGTTTGAATGATTTGTCAGGTTTGCACTGTGCGGAGAAGAATGGTGGGTTATATTTATATTTTGATTGAGATGCGGAGTCTCTTGCCAGCTCTCGGCAAATTCAAGTGAGCACGCATTCCATGCTCACTAGGTGAAAGGGGGAGGAAAATGGCCTTGCTTGTCACAGAATATATTTAGCTTGTCTTTACTGCTTCCTCATGAGCTTAAAAACAAACACACAAAAGGGAAAATTTTGAAAATTTAAAGATAGCACATGAAAATTTTACTTGGAGTGGTAAGAAAATACCACATGTAGGCAGGTATGGTGGACACAAATGACAAAGATATTTGGCTTAGGGATTTGGATGCACGAGAAGTATTCCCTCTCAGTACAGAATTTTTGGGCACTAGATGTTCTTTTCACGAGAACTCTTTGCAAAAAGAATATCTAGACTTTGAGAGCTACCAAGCAGGGCAAACACCATAATTTTAAAGCTTCAAGGCAGTTCTTTACTAATCTATTCTTACTAGATGTTCCACAAGTTTAAGAATTAGATATATTTCATATCTCTAAACAATTGACAAGTATCAAATATTCAAAGACAATGATCTACAAGATTATGCAAGTACATTTCTCACTTCCTACACGATAATTTCCATTCAACCAAACACCAATCAACCTATTTGAAACAAAACTAAAAGGGTGAAACCACAAGAGAATACTTCCTAACTACAAAAGCTAACTGCTCTGAACAAGAGATGCATAAAAAACAAGAGCTATAAGCAACAATAATAAAAGCTAAACACTCAACACATATAAGTGAAGAACATGAGTATGAAAAAGCGGAGCGTGTCTCTCTCCCAAACAAGCATGCAAGGATCCAATTTATTGCAAAGACCAGAGAACAAAACACAAACAAACTGAAAGTAAAAACAACTGATGCTCCAAGAACAACACATAATGTGTGAAGGAATAAAAATATAGTACCATGAGTAAAATCGATGATTGTTGATGAAGAAGGGGATGCCTTGGGCATCCCCAAGCTTAGACGCTTGTGTCTTCTTGAATAGTTAAGAGGAGGGTCCATGAGGAGCCTCCCCAAAAGCTTAGGCTTTTATCCCTTCTTGATCTTCATTCATCACCTTGCACTTGGATACTTGAAAACTTGCTTCACGCAAAACTTATAGCAATTTCATTAGAGGGGTTAGTCCACAAAAACAATATCTTCCTTCAGTTCCAAAGCACAAATCATGAATTTATTTTTTAAAAACATTAGCTACTGTCACAAAGGTCTAAGTAAAGCTCTTGACCACAAAAGAACTTCATTTTGCCCGTGAAAGAAGCAATGCAAAACTAAGGACATAATCTGTCAAAAACAGAACAAACTGTAAAGATGAATTTTTGCGGGGTACTTCTGGACCTCAAATCAGAAAACGTAAAACTAAATAAAGGTATAAAAAACCCTGATGCTTGCTGTAAAAAATGTGCAGCCACAGATGACGTTCTTCGATTTTTGGGATTTTCGAACAGTGAAGAACAGAAATTTGTTTCTGGACAGCAAACTCACCAATTAGTCTTCATCTCTTTAGAGGCTATTCTTGGCACCAAAAACCAAAACAAAAAGATACAACGGAGTTGTTACAGAAGTAACATCACCCAAAACAAGAACAAATGCTTTTCTTTAACGCCTTTTAGCTAGGCACAATGATTTTAATGATGCTCTCATAAGAATAAGAGTTTAAACAAAAGAGAGCATCAAGAAGGAAATATGAAACACATTTAAGCCTAACCCACTTCCTATGCATAGGAATCTTGTAATAAAATAAACCCATGAAGAACATAGTGATAAGCATAGGAAGATAAAATAAGAGCAATTTCAAAACTTTCAACATAAAGAGAGGTGTTTTAGTGACATGATTTTTTTTTATAACTATATTTCCCCCTCTCATAATAATTTCCAGTAGCATCATGAACAAACTCAACAATATAATTATCACACAAAGCATGCTTTTCATGACCTACGAACATATA
The DNA here is from genome assembly GCA_012064385.1 of Puccinellia tenuiflora. Taxonomy (NCBI): domain Eukaryota; kingdom Viridiplantae; phylum Streptophyta; class Magnoliopsida; order Poales; family Poaceae; genus Puccinellia; species Puccinellia tenuiflora. The sequence continues at coordinate 625,778 of QRDG01000502.1, read as the reverse complement.
ATTTTTATCAAGCTTCAAAATAGTGGGATCAAAACTAATTAAAGTCATGATCTCTCCAAACCCAGTTTTAACAATTTTATAACAAGATGAATGATCAGTCTCAAGAGGTATGGGACTCCATTTAACTAAAGTCAAAACTCCAATCCCATTTTCAACAGTAGTACAATTAATATCATCAATCAACATAGGACCATCATCTAGAGCTTTATCATTAAATATTCCAAGCAACATTCCTCATTATCATGCATTTCGATAATAGGCACAAATAAAGGATTATCATAAGATTTACCAAAATAGCATGGATTATCATAAATAACAGTATCATAATCATTTTCACAAGTGTCACTCATAGGGACATCATACCCATAAGCATAGCAAGTATCAGTTTTATCAAAAAGGAATATTTCAAGAGAATCCATAGGAACATAGCATTCATCCTCCTTTGTCAAGCATGGAGGGCAATTAAATATTGTAAGAGTTGAGGAGTTACTATCATTAGAAGGTGAGAATGGGTAGCTACTCCATTCTTCCTCCTTTTGTTCGTCACTCTCTTCCTCTTTTTCATCCAATGAGCTTTCAGAGCAATTTCTTCTTCCACGATTTCCTGCAAGACATTAGTCTCTTCTTTTGGAGGATAAGTTCTCTCAAGAAATTCAGTAATATAAGGATTATCATTGTAATACTCAAGGAAATATCCAAGTATAACAAAATTTTCAGATTTGTAAGAAGCATCATCAATATCTTTAAGCACAGAAGTAATTTCATAGGCACCCATAAAAATAACAAATTCTTCAATTTGTTCAGGATTATCAAAATCATAGTTTCCATTAGCATAAGAAGCCAATATTTCATTATCATTATAATCACATTGAAAAGGGAGGTGTTTATGTCTCTTACAGCAAAAAGATTCATTAAAGCACCAATATTCATCATGTGTAGAGCAAAAGTTTTTAGCAAGACTATTCAATTTATTTATTTGTGCACATAAGTGTTTCCCTTTTTCAGACAAGCAGTATTCCTTATAATAATTTTGTTGTTCCTCCGTGAAGCGACCTTGCCAATAATATCTAGTCTCAAACAAAGTAGCCATTGATAGCAAGTAAAGAACTAGACATAATATCAAGCAAAACGACAAAAAGACTAGTGTTGGAATTTTTAATTGTTTTTGGGTTTTTCAGTTTTAAAGCAAACGGAAGGCAAAATGAGACTAACAAAAGTAAGCCAGATTTACACACGCAGAAATACTACGGTTTCCTTGACGAGCCTAGCATGTACAGACATGACCTCGGAACAGAAGAACCGAAAGGTTAAACACGAGACATATGGATGATATGATAAACATGGTGATGTTCACCATTGAAGCTACATCATCTCACATGATGATCGGTTGTGGTGTAGTGGATTTGGATCGTGTATCACTAAACAACGAGAGAGATGTTGAGTTTAGTGGGAGTTCATTAGTAATTTGATTAATTTGAACCAATTATCATGAACAATCAATCATAGTGAATTTGCATAATTTGTTGTAGTAAATGGCATCCACAAACCTCCTCACACTTAGATTGTTATTTGAGATAAAACTGTTATGATCTGGCAAACCAATTATGATTGGTACTGTGTTAGTAAAATTTAAATTTGAGTCCTATTGCAAATTTTTCAGTAAAACCTACCTAGCTCCATATGATTAATAGTTGAATGAACTAAAGAGCAAGAATTCCGACTTAGTATCAGGTGTCATGCTTGTTTCCACAATACCGAATCTTAAAAGAATGTTTTGAGAATCAAGCTAATTCGGGAACTGAAAAGGATTGTTTTCAGATACAAGCATGGAGTGAGAGATTTATTGATATCCGAAACCCTGTTTGTGGCAACATGACAGAGTATAATTTTAGTGTGACAATGTGTGCTTATATTTTGAATATATGCAAGGTTTGTAGACGCTAATATTATTCTCGAAATTCCTTCCTTCGAGCTACAGTAGCTTAATCACAAAGTTGTTATGATGGGATGGATTAAAAGTATGTGGTAAAATCGTTTACTATACTTGAAGATGGCTAAGAGTGGAATTGGGAAGAATGCTAAATATATGGTGACATTAAGTAAAGCAATCAACTTCAAAGTATGACTCCAAAGGTGATAGTATGTGACTAGCACGCCAAGGAGCATGTGCTAGTTAGATTAGCATTGTTTGATGTTGAATGATTCTTCTATAGGAAATACTGAAAATAAGAATTACAAGAATATATGGCAGAAAATAAAAGTCTGAAAAGTTCAGCTCAGATGTATATAAGTAATATACAAGTTATAGATGTGGTTTACTAGTTAACTATGTATTCCTTGGGTATTTTGGATACCGGATTGGTTGGTACGAACTGTCATACAAATACAATACAAGAAATACTATGGCCTAAAAGAACTAGTAGAAGATATGGTGACAATGCATGACAAGAATGGAAATAAAGTGTTATTTTGTTCATCGTGGCATCCAACCAAAACTTCAAGATTTATTTTAAGAACTTAATAAATTGTTATTTTGTTCCGGATGTTTGTGAGAATAAATAGTTATTCAAATGATGACCATGTTCCATAATTGATGGATGAGTTAATATAAGTCGCATTGGAAAACATCTATAAATGCTAAACGTCGCAAGATGAAAAATTAAAGAATTTCAATTAAATTGTGGCACCACCTCTTTTAGTTCATATTGGAAAGGAAAACATGAAGGAAGTCCATGTTGATGGATTTTTTGGAGATAATTTTATTTCGAATAAATTGACGCTTGTGAGACCTTTTTCCAAAGATGACTAAAACACTGTTCATAGGCCAAAGTTGAATGGACGACTAATTTAGTGGAGATTGTACATATTGATGTATATGGTCCATTATGTGTAGCCGTGTGTGGTGGATTAATTTTCCTTCACATCATCGTATTTTTTAAGTGGATATATGAGCATGTCTATTTAAAGAGAAAGGAGTTCTGTTTTTTTGAATTAGTTCAAAGTATCATTGGTATGAAGGGAAAACGTCGTAACAAGAAGATCGAGTATTTATGATTGGATCATAAAGTATTAAAGTATTTGAGTTACGAGTTTAGCAAAAAAATCTGAGGAGTTGTAGAATTGTTCCAACTTATGCTTCCTGAAAAACCCCACAAGAGTGTGGAATGTTCGGGAGACATAATCGTACCTTGTTGGACATGGTAAGATAAATAAAATGCCATTATATTTTGTAATTTATGCATCAGAGGCTACCGCTTTGCACTTAAAAGAGCGCCATCATGATCCGTTGTGATTGACACCTTGGTTTGGGTGATGACCCGAAATTGTCTTTTCTCAAAATTTTGGTATGCATAGCATGTGTAAAGTGTTTACAACCAAATCGGATAAATATGTGTTTATAAGGTTATCACAAATCTATTGGGTATTTCTCCTCTCACAGAACCTTGGACAGAAGTGTTTGTCGGGAAGGTGGATTTATCGAGAAAGTGATTCTTATGAAATAGGTGAGTGGGAGGGCAATGCAACTCGACAAGATTAGAGAATTATCGTCATTATGTCAGGAGTAGCGTAGCACCGGAAGTTGTTCTAGAGTTTCCTAGGTTTGACTAAATGGAAGACACCACATGTGATTTAGAAACGTCGAAAAGAGTTTGCAAACTGAACCACGTAGGTCGTAAAAACTTTATACCCAGACCAACATGTGGTTTGAGGATGAAGTGTTGTGTTGACAACAAAGGACTAACAAAATTATAAAGGAAGCAGATGATGGGCCCTTACTTCGTAAATTGGTTATAAACCATTATATCCATGATAGTATCAACAAGACATGGATGTTCAGATCCATTGAAAGTTCGATTTGTCGAAAAGCTGTTTACGACAAAGTTCAAAGAGTTGACTACGAAAGATTTTGATCTTCCGTAGCGGTACTTTAGTCTTTACGGATAATTCTAGCAAAAGTTACATATTTTGATATGAAGTTTAATAACAAAATGAAATTCCTCTCAAGGAATGTTGGGGCTATGCCGAACAGGTACCCTCACGAAGGTGACTAAAGCCAGCGTACCAGGGTTGCCCATAGTGGTGGTAAGCCGAAGTCCGTCTTACCGGGCGGCCCAGTACGGTGAAGCGCAGGAGGCCCATCCGGCGAAGGGGAAGGTTCCAGAAGCCGGCCCGCATTGAGGATGACTTAACACTCAAGGCAAGGCCCAAGCCGGGTTAGAGTAGAACTCTATGAATTTCGGTTAGGTTTCCTCCTGTAAGCCCTAGGTCCGGACGCCTTTATAAGCTGGCCTACGGGATGCCTTAGGGAAGAAGAGAGATCACCAAGACACACATCATCATTGTAATCGGCTCATATTGCCTTATAGTGATTTATAGTAGCACGTAGGGTTTCGCCACCGTTGTGAGATCCGAAGCTGGGTAAACTCGTGCTCATCCCATCACCGGAATCTCCCGCATCTCCCATACCCACCTCTCTACCTAGCTCGATGGCACCCCTATCGCGGCTAGATTCGACAATACCACGACAAGGAAGTTTGATACAGGACATGTATGCGATATGATTTGAGAGTTTTGTAAAATTCAAAAAGTTGCTCGAAAGGTATGCAAATTTCAATGGTTGAAATAAGCATAATGAAGTTGGAATCTTTACATTAATGAAGTTATCAAAAGAGTTTGATTTCATCATGGATGGTGAAGATACTTGTAGAGTTACAAGAAATTAATTGGGAGCGCTAAGACATATTTCTAATACTTTATGTGGTTGACATATAGTTGATTGGAAAATATATGATTTAAATTAACATAGCTAAGATTTCATATTGATGAAAGACTTGGGCTAAACAGTATATTGGGCATAAGAATCTATAGAGATAGATTGGGGCGCCTGATTTAGTTAAGCCAAAGTGCATAGATGATGTATTGAAGTAAGTCAATACGGAAACGACAAGAAAGGGTTCTTGCCGCATGGAAGATGATTGAGCAAGATTCAAGTGTTTTGACACAAGATGAGCGAAATTGAAATTGAGATTTCTAAATCATATGTTTGATGACGTGGATCACACGTTCGCTGGGAGACTCCAAGAGGAAGGTATGATGCAGCAAAGCAGTAGTTTCCCTTGATTACAAAACCAAGGTTGTCAGATCCAGTAGGACTTGGAGAAGGTTTAGCGAGGTGTCAATCTACTCTGGCGCTTATAGATTAATGCGGACCTGCACACAATCATAAACAAGTACTTTGCCTCAACGAAAATAGAGAGTTTGTCAATCTCTCCAGCTTGCTGAACACAAAAGATTAAATGTGTGGATGTAAAATATGATGAGAGTGAAATAGGACCAGTGAGCAAAAGATGATGAAAAGCTATGAAAACGGTTGTAAGCAATGTAGGAAAATAGGACTGGGATCCACAGTTCACTAGAGGTGTCTCTCCAAAAGATATACATAATGGGTAAACAAATTACAGCATGGCAATTGACTGAATTGTGGGCGCACAATAAGGCTATCATAAAACAATATAGTTCACCGTTTCATCTAATATGGGAATTACGTCAAAATACATAGACCGTCTTCTGACTGCATCTATGACTAATAATCCACCTTGGGATCGCTATCCATCATGTCACCCAAAAGTATTAAGTTGCAAGCAATAGATCATTGCAATAAGCAAAGTGCATAATGTAAATAAAACAAGGAAATCACACCGTTTTTTTTCCCTAGTGGCAACAGCACATCTCTCATCTTTATCGTTTCTGTCAACCCGAGCTCAGACAAGAGAGGCATGAACCCACTATCTAGCATAAATACTCCTTCATAAAACACTAATAATTACTTGGACAAAGCATCCACTAGCATCGGAGAGCATGCAAGATCATAGATAAAACACAACACATAGATGAACAAAAGCATTGACTTCCACAATTCATCAGATCCACGCAAACACAATCATGTAGCAGTTACAAATAATATGATCTTGATCATCATAGGCAGCTCACAAGATCTAAGCAATGGATTACAAGGAGGAGAGAAAACCATCTAGCTACTGCTATGGATCCGTAGTCCCATGGTGGACTACTCACGCATCACTCCGGAGGCAGGCATGGTGGTGTAGATGCCTCCGATGTCGATTCCCCTCTCCGACAGGGTGCCAGGAAGAGCTGCAGAACCCTCCTGAACTAGGGTTGGAGATGGCGGCAGCCTCAGACGTCTTCTGGAAATATGATCTGGTGTCCTAGGGTTTTTGCGTCAAGAGGGATTTTATAGGCGAAGAGGCGACGCGAGGAGGCGAAAGAGCTGCCCAGGTGGGCCCCAAGTGCGACCTAGGGTGGGGTCGCGCCTGGAGGGCTTCTGGAGCCCCTGGGGCTCCCCTCCAGGCATCCTTCGGGTTCCGTCTTTGTTTCATATAGGAAATAATTCCTGTAAATTTTCAGCGCGTTCCGAGAAACTTTCCAGAACATCTTTTCTGAAGAAAAAAAGACAGCAGAAAACAGGAACTGGCACTGGGAATCTTGTTAATAGGTTAGTTCCATAAATCATGTCAAAATGATTTAAAAACATTATAAAAACATGTGGTACTTAAATAAAATCAAGCATGGAACATAAAAAATTATAAATACGTCTGAGACTTATCAATGTTCCATGATGTTTACACAACCAGATGAGTCCTATGTTATAAAGTGTTATACCAGTACGACTCATATGATGATTAGATAACAGTAGGAAAGATCCTTAAGTTTTTTAGAGAAAACTAAGGATGAGTCTTCCTGTATAGTAATGACAAACTATTGTAAAGTGTTACACTAAGGGTCTTGTCATCTATACAAATAATTCTATCTCAAATTAAGATATGTGTTAGAAGGTGGCACAGTAGGGTGGAAGGAAGTTCCATGCTGGTTTTGAATGAGTTTCAAAAGGTATTGTGATGGATACTACGACAAAGGCTAAGTATGTTGTTGTGTTGACAACAAATAAGAAGAGTATTTTGTGTCAAGGAATTCTTTATTGAACTGGGTGAGTTCTAAGAATGTGAGTACTATGAAGCTCCATTATCATAATGGTGGTGACAATGGTCCGAGCTGAGGAATTAAGGTCTCACCAAACTGACTAAATATATACAAAGCCATCTCATTGGAGAATGAGTGATGCATACTCATTGGAGAATGAGTGATGCGTATAGATGCAGATAAAAATAGACCTGAAACGTCAGATCTTTTGATAAAGCTCTTCCACGAGCAAAACATGATCAGCACCAAAAGGCCATGGATGTTAGATTGCTACAAATGTAAACTAGATTATTGACTCTAGTGCAAGTGGGAGACTGTTGCAAATATTCCCTAGAGGCAATAATAAAGATTATTATTTATCATATTTCCCGTTCATGATAAATGTTTATTATCCATGCTAGAATTGTATTAATCGGAAACAAATACATGTGTGGAATATAAACGGAAAGGAGTCCCTAGTAAGCCTCTTATAACTAGTTCGTTTGATCAAGTGTTGGTTAGAAGTTTCCTAACCAAGGATTAATGAATCACTTGATAAACGGAGTTGTATCATAGGAGATGATATAATGGACAGACCCAATTTTATAGATGTTGAATATAGTTTCCTTAAACCATGAGATTATATTACTCCCGCCTACTCGAGGAATAATTTGATGACATCAAACGTCGCTTCGTAACTAGATGATTATAAAGGTGGCTTTCAGGTATCTCCGTTGGTAGGTTGTTGGGTCGCATGAATCAAGACTGGGATTTGTCCGTCCAACCGTTGGATAGATATCTCTAGGCCCTCTCGGTAGCATAGCATCCAAAAGCTTGCAAGCATATAACTAAGTAGCTAGTCATAAGGGATCCTATCCTATGGAACGAGTAAAGAGAACTTGTCGGAAACGAGATTAATCGGATATGGAGATAGTGACCGGTCCGACCGGTGGTGCTCTACCGGTACACAGGTGACTGCTCGAGGCACCCAGTACGATTGACCTCCGCGTGAGCAAGAGTCAACTAATGTCGCAATCAGAGAAAAGGGGAATGGTTTTGGACCTATATGAGTGATTAAGTCTTGGACAAGTAAAATATCGTGAGACAAAAAGAATCGTATATGGATTAATTGAATCCCGGACATAGTGGTTCAGCCGATAAAGTACTTCGTTGAATATGTAGGAATTAATATGGACATGCCGGTCCCGCTATTAATATGACATATTCTCGAACCCGCAGGTTCACACACTTAACGTTCGATGTAGTTAGGGCTCGAGATAAATGATGGTGTGAACGAATATTGATTCAGAGTCTTGGATGGGATCCCAGACGTCACGAGGAGTTCCGGAAGAGTCCGGAGAATAAGATTCATATATGGAAAGTGGTTTCCGGAGGCATCGGAAAAGTCCGGGAATTTTCTGGCAGGGTACCGGAATATTCTAGAAGGTTCTAGAGGAGTCTAGAAGTGGGGCTCACAGGTGTATGGGACCCACATGGACCAAATGGGTGGTGCAGCAGCCACATGGGCCAGCCGCACCAGCCACCTAAGGCCCATGCGGCAAGGGCTCAACGGCCCAAGAGGAAGCGCCCTAAAACCCTAGGGCTTGCTTGGGGGCCAAGCCACCCAAGCCGCGCCGGCCCTAGGGCAGGCCGCACCCCACCCCTGGCTACCTATATAAGGAGAGGCCAGGGCAGGGCCGGCGACGACCCTAGCTCTCCCAAGCCGCCGCCCCCTTGCCGTCTCCTCCTCTCCTCCTCCTCTCCCACAGACGCTTAGGTGAAGCCCTATCGGATCTCCACCATATCCACCACCACACCGTCATCGTGCTGTTGATCTCACGAGCCTCTCCACCACCTCTTGCGGTATCAAGAACGTGGAGTCTTCATCGAGCCGTACGTGTGGATACCTCGGAGGCATTGCTCTTGTGATGCATCGGATAATACATCTCCTCGCGACTAGACGAGTCTAGTTGCGGGGATCGACTAGCCAACCCTTGCACTGACAAAACACGTTTGTTCACTCTTAAAGGGTAAGAGATTGGATCTCACCTTCGCTACCTTCGTCTAATAGATCTAGATCCGTTGGGTTTCTTCCGCTTGTTTCGTAGGAAATTTTTTGTTTTCTATGCAACGAACCCTTCAGCCGGTGACCATCCATCATCTCCGATGGCGTCGTGACGACCCCCGGGTCAGATGCGCAGGGCGATGCTCCATGTCCCTCAGCCACTTGCTTATTCTCGCCATCTCGAGACCTGCACATATGAACACCATGCGTGCACTCGCCGGCCTCTACGACGCCGATCTCTCCCAGAAATGCGACGCCGGTGTGGGGAACCCATCATCTGTCCAAAATTCATGTTTTATCTCAGCGTCGGTCTTCCTCCTCCTCCGTGTCAACGTCTGCAAACCTTCTTCCCCATCTAACAACACATTGAGGGCTGCGCGAGTAGCAATGGCTTGGAGATCCGAGTCCGCCTCGTCCTCGTCTCCTTCCGCAGATTGTAGGAACGAGTACCTTGAACCAGAGGCTGAGTATGCGCCACTCACCGGGAAGACGACGTAGGCTGATGGCGAGAGGGTGAGACGCTGCCGCCTCGTCACCTCAGCTATTGCCATCTTAGTCCCCTGAGTGATTTCTGGAAGTGGTGAAAGCATATTCGTTATTACAAAATATCAGTCAATCTTTTGGGATTTGCAATAGTACTCGCTGAGGTGAGTGGTTTTTGGAATCTAAAATTATGATAGGGAGCAACATAGGAGAACATGTGTGTATACCAAGAACTATACTAAAGGCACCATCCACAAAGTGGCCCTTCCTGATAAATTAACAAAGTGGCACCTGATAAAGTTGGTGTCTATTTGCCAAAGCCTCCGTTTTCACATGGGAAATTATATATTTCTATCTCGAGGGTGACTTCGAGGGAGGGATTGAACATACTTGAAATTTGATGAATCTAGGATGCCAACCATGTGAACAAGAAATATGGTATGTTGGTAAGTACTTCTCATCTTTAAATACGGTACTAGTATACTCACAAATGGCGTCCACTGGGTAATATTCAATGGTGTTTCCCTCGCGACCCTGTGGCGCCACCTAACGACCGGGGATGACCGCAACGTCGGCTAGGCCCCTCCCTCTCTCATCCATGTGTGCATTACAATGGGGTACAGTTTCGGCGTGCTAATTAGGGATGCACAAAGTGGGATAATGGGATAAGTGGGGTAGCACAAAATTTAAAATTTTGTGCTACTACTTATCCCATTATCCCATGTTGCACATCCTTACGCTAATCGATCACGATGGTGGTGACTCAAACTCCTTGCGATGGAGGCGTCCCTACAGTCGAGCAGTGAGCTTCGGTCTGGTTTGGGCCCAAATGAGCTTTGGTGGGCTGAGGCTCTGGCCTCCATAGCAGACAGGAGACTGGCGCGGTGACTAATAGCACTGGCTGCTGGGCATAATGGTAGTGTCGGCGGCCGGCAAGGTGATGGTAGGCTGGATCCCTAACACCTAGCTCCTGTTTTCGGTGTTCTAGGTGGGTTGGGGGGTCTGCACATCATTCTCCTTAGTCGACAGGTTCTTCCCACTCCCAGCCATGGACAATGACATCATCGTCCTCACGCAGCTCCGGATGGTGGCTGTAGTGGACGGAGGATGAGCTCCATTGCGAAGCTATATATGGCACCATGGGTGGCGAGCTGCGGTGGTAGCTCGTACCTCCCAGCTGGAGACGGATGTACAGTAGCACGCCGTCCTCGGGTTTTGGGAGGAGCAAGGCTCTGGCGGAGACCTCTGACGGACTGGGCAGTGTGCTCTAGCTACATGATCTATTGGTTGCGCATTCTAGGCCGTGCGCGGTAGGGGTGGACCATGATGTTTGGCTACGATGGCGAGGGGATGTGGCGGTGTGAAAGATAATGCTTACGCGGAGTTCACGTACAACTTTCATCACGTACAAGATTATTTCAGCTTTCCCAAATTACCCTCCTATGGACGTCAACTTGCTCGCCTCCACTTAGTCCTGGCCATGGGAAGCCCGGCCCGGTCGGCCCACCCAGGCCCGGCCCGAAATTTCAGGGCTTGGGCCTGTGTTTTGAGGTCCGTGGGTGGGCTTGGGCCTGCATTTTAAGCCCAAAGGATTGGTAGGGCCGGGCTTGGGCTTCACAGATGGGCGATTTAAGGAGGAGGCCCGGCCCACGGCCCTAGGCCCGCCTCTATTTTTCACCAATGGGCCGGGCTTGGGCCTAGTTTCTAGGCCCACCGACAAGGCCTGGGTGGGCCTGGGCCTAGGGTTTCTGCTGTGGGCTTTTCCAGGCCCGGCCCCAAGCCCGGCCCGGCCCGGCCCATGGCCAGGTCTACCTCCACTCCTCGAAACAGGCTTTTCGCCCAGCTTTATAAATAAAGCAACCACCACACCGAAACAAACCGAGATCACTGCTGGGGCAAACAACACAAGGTAAGCCCAAAAGAAATAAGAAAAGAAAAGGAAAAGAAAAAAATGCCGACAACGGCGGATCGACGAAAACGGAGATGACTCGCCACCGCTGCGCCCTCCGGAGAATTTCTACCGCCCTCCTAGCACTTCGAAACATCGCGTACCAAGAAACACCTCCAAGAAGGTGATCGACGATGACGACGCTGCTGCCTGACCGGTTCTAGGGTTACCCCTACTTGCTTGCCTCCACTCGCTCGCTCGCTCGCGCAGCGAGCACTCGTTTCCCTCCACTCGCTCTCGTTCCCCACCACCGCAAATCCTCCCTGGCCCGTCAGCCGTTGTCGTCTTCGCCCGTCCCTTTCGCTCTCCTCGTTGCCCTACTTGTTTCGCTCCATGGATGTAAATACGGGCACTGCATGGATGAGATAGTTCATGAAATAATTACGAAGGGCAATATGTAGATAAACAAACAAACAGTATCGAGGTGCTAATAAACATAGGCATGCATTCCGTAGGTAGTCGTGCGTGCTTGCAATAAGATACTTGCATGACATCTTTTGTCCAACCATCCCATTTCAGCGAGGCCTTTATGAGAAGCCTAAAGGTAATTAAGATACTCCTTTTACAAAGCACCGGAGCAAAGCATTAACATTCAATGAATACATGTAACCCTCAAGTCACAGCCATCCCCTCCGGTTGTGCCAAAAGCTGTCACTTTGGTGCCTCGGGTTCCAGACAACAACAGGTGCAAACAACTTGTAGATATGATCCAAAACAATACTTATCACAATATATTCAGATCTAAAAACATGGCACTCGGGACCTAAGTGTCAAGCATTAAGCTCACCAAGTTGCAACAACGATAAGAATCACTCTCATAGATACTAGACATCATGCCCTAACAATCTGACATCTTATTACATGAACAATTGATACGTCCAGAACGTATCTATAATTTTTTATGTTCCATGCTTGTTTTATATCAAATGGCACATGTGTTTATTATATTTTAAATCATTTTATGGATTTATTGGACTAACCTATTAATAGTGGCAAAAGTGCACAATGTTCTTGTTTTACACTTTGATGTGTAGGAAAATTGATAAGAACGCAAAAGGAGCCCGAAGGTGGAACCCTGAATCTGTCTCCACCAGATACTTTTTAAAGATGTCCCCGAACCGACCCGAAGATGACGTCAAATAAAAAAGTTTCTGGAAATTTTCCGATGATCGACGTGGACCTTGAATTTTTCCAAAATGGGCCCCACAGCGCCCAGACGGGGCCCAGGCATGGCCCAAAAGTCAGTCGCGGCCAGGGGTCACTTGGCCGCCTCCTCCACCGCCTCGGGTCGCCTCTTCGCCTATAAATACCCTCCTGACCTAAAAATAACGACACCTAATCCTTTTCTCCATAAAAGTTCCCGAGCTCCCCCGCCACCAAAAACCCTAATTCGGGGGGCAAAAGTTCCTTTTCCGGCACCCTGCCGGGATTGGGAATTGTCCCCCGGAGCCATCTTCATCGCCGTCGCTGCCTCCCGTGATGCAGCGGGAGTAGTCCTTCGTCGGGGCTGAGGGCCCTACTAGTACCTATGTGGTTATATCTCTCTTTCCCATGGTGTGATCTTTATGTGATCGTGAGCATTGTAATATAGTTGAACTCGTGGATGTCTTTCCCCTTCATTATGTATGGATATGCTGCTCAATTTATCTAGTATAATTTTTGGAGTCAATGTTGACAACACAAAGCCAAGGTGACAGTGTGGGTGGCGTGTGTGGTGTTCGGACTTTAGGGTGTGATAGACCTATGCATGAATTGTGGTGGACGAACTTTGAGTTGTGCTTTTGTAGCCCTACACGGTTTTCTCCGAGCAACGCCTTTGTTACATGATGTTAGAGGAAGTGTTTTATATGATCAATTATGTTACAACTGTTGAGAGGGTCAACTAGTGAAAGTAGGATCCCTAGGCCTTGTTTCCAATCATCGGAACACCGTTTCTAGTCACTTTTGTTACATGTTTGCTTGCTGCCATTTTTATTACAGAATTACAAATTCAGCTTTTACCATTCATACCACTTGTATTTTACCGTCTCTTCGCCAAACTAGTGCACCTATACAATTGACAATTGTATTAGGTGTGTTGGGGACACAAGAGACTTCTTGTATCTTAATTGCAGGGTTGCTTGAGAGAGGATACGTTCAACCTCTTCCTCCTGTGGATTCAATAAACCTTGGGTTACTTACTTAAGGTAAAATTGCTGCTGTCCTACAAACCTCTGCACTTGGAGGCCCAACACTGTCTACAAGAATAGAAGCGTGTAGTAGACATCAAGCTCTTTTCTGGCGCCGTTGCCGGGGAGGTAAGGTAAGCGACACTCACACTCTGACAACGAAGCTCTTTTCTTGCTGGGAAGGTGAGTACTTGAAGATATCTCCTTTAGATCTTGCAATTAAATCTTTTTGTTTCTTTTTTTCACTAGTTCGGTTTAATGGAAAACAACAAAAAAATGAGAGAGCTTTATAAAATTTATCTTGAAATTGGTCATGATGCAATTGAAGAGAAAATTAAAAAACCTATGGAACTTTATTTGCATAATAATCATGCTAGTAGCAATGTTATTAGTATGATTTCTTTGAATGCCATTGTTGCTAATGCTATGGAAAATTGCAAGCTTGGGGATGCCGGTTTTGATGAATATGATCTTTTTAGTCCCCCAAACTTTGAGGATGAAATTTGCTTTGATGATACTTTGCCTCCAATATATGATGATTATAAAAATTATAATATTTTGATTATGATATGCCTCCTATAAATGATGATTACAATGATGTCTATGATTGTGTTACTCCCACTATTACTAATGAGAAGGATTTTGCTTATGTGGAGAGTGATAATACTTTTATGATGGTGAATGAAAAGCATGCTTTATGTGATAGTTACATTGTTGAATTTGCTTATGATTCTACTGAAAGTTATTATGAGAGAGGGAAACATGCATTTAAATATCTCAACAATATTATGTTTCCTCTCTTTATGTTGAAGGTTTTAATGTTGCACTTGCTTTGCCTTCCTATGCTTAATGTTTTATGCTCCAATGATTTAATTTCTTACAAGATGCCTATGTATAGGAAGAGAGTTAGACTTAAATGAGTTTTATGTTTGCCTCATGATGCTCTCCTTTGCGTTTCAACTCTTATTCTTATGAGAGCATCATTAAAAAAATCTTTTTGCCTAGCTAAAAGGCGTTAAAGAAAAGCGCTTGTGGGAGGCAACCCATTTTATTTTTACCTACTGTTTCTTTTCGGTTTGTTCTTGTGTTGGGTGATGTTACCTCTGTAACAACTCTCTTTTATCTTTTTGTTTTGGTTTTTGGTGGCAAGAATAGCCTCTAAAGAGAGGAAGATTAATTTGTGAGTTTGCTGTCCATAAACAGATTTCTGTTCTTCACTGTTCGAAAATCCAAAACATCACAGATCGTCATATGTGGATGAAAGTTTTTGACAGTAAGCATCAGAGTTTTTTCTAGCTTTCTCTAGTTTTAAGTTTTCTGATTTGAGGTCCAGATGTGCCCGTAAAAAAATCATCTTTACAGTCTGTTCTATTTTTGACAGATTATGTCCTTAGTTTTGCATTGCTTCTTTCACGGGCAGAGTGAAGTTCTTTACAAAGCTCGAGATTTACTTAGACCTTTGTGATAGTAGCTAATGTTGTAAAAAAAAATAAGTTCATAATATGTGCTTTGGAACTGAAGGAAGATATTGTTTTTGTGGACTAACCCCTATAATGAAGTTGCTATAAGTTTTGCGTGAAGGAAGTTTTCAAGTATCCAAGTGCGAGGTGATGAAGGAAGATCAAGAAGGGATAAAAGCCTAAGCTTGGGGAGGCTCCCCATGGACCCTCCTCTAAAATATTCAAGAAGTCACAAGCGTCTAAGCTTGGGGATGCCCAAGGCATCCCCTTCTTCATCAACAATCATCGGTTTCTCTCATGGTACTATATTTTTATTCCTTTACACATTATGTGTTGTTCTTGGAACGTCAGTTTGTTTTTACTTTCAGTTTGTTTGTGTTTTGTTCTCCGGTCTTTGCAATAAATTGGATCCTTGCATGCTTGTGTGGGAGAGAGACACGCTCCGCTTTTTTATAAAACACTCCTGTTCTTCACTCTTATGTGTTGAGTGTTTAGCCTTTGTTATTTTTGCTTCTAGCTCTTGTTTTCAAGCATCTCTTGTTCAGAGCTGTTAATTTTTGTAGTTAGGAAGTATTGCTCTTGTGGTTTCAACCTTTTAGTTTTGTTTCAAATAAGTTGATTGGTGTTTGGTTGAATGGAAATTATCATGTAGGAAGTGTTAAAAGTGCCGCTTAATCTTGTAGACCATTGTCTTGAATCTTTGATACTTGTCAATTGATTAGAGATATGAAGTAGATTAATGCTTAAACTTGTGGATCATCTAGTAAGAATAGATTAGTAAAGAACTGTCGTAAAGCTTTAAAATTATGGTGCTTGTCTTGCTTGGTAGCTCTCAAAGTCCAGATTTTCTTTTTGCAAAGAGTTGGTTTGGCTAACAAGGTAGACGGTGTGAAGTCTAGTGGTTATGCATAATGTATATCTGTAGTCATTCATTGAACCAAGTTGATGTTATGTGTTTGCTTGATATCCTGCTAAGCCCAAAAATTCCGTACTGAGAGGGAATACTTCTCGTGCATCCAAATCCCTGAGCCAAATATCTTTTCCTTTTGTGTCCACCATACCTACCTACATGTGGTATTTCCTTGCCACTCCAAGTAAAAATTTTATGTGCTATCTTTAAAACCTTCAAAATTCTCCTTTTTGTGCCTCTATTTTTAAGCTCATGAGGAAGCAGTAGGAAGCTAGATATAACCTGTGAAAAGCAAGGTAATTTCCCCCCTTTTCACCCGGTGTTGATGGTGCATGTCCTCACTTAAATTTGACCCGAGAGCGGCGTAAGCAAAATATAAATATAACTCACCATTATTCTCCATACAATGAAAGGCTGAGAAATCAGTTAAAACATTGGTTAGTAGTGAAACAAAGGAGAAAGAGGAATGTACTCGTTCCTCTAAAACCAGACGCTCTCAAAAGTCTAAAAGCCTTGCTTGAAATGGGGGACTTGCTAGTTTCTTTACTGTGAAGTCGTTGACGAAAGTATGCATATCTCAAAACTGTTTTACTTCTGTCAAAAAAAATCAAAAAAATAATAAAAAGCTCTAACACATGATTAATCCCTGCTTCCCTCTGTGAAGGGCCTTTATTTTACTTTTATGTTGAGTCAGTCTTCCTCTTCCTTCTAAAGTCTTCAAGCAATCACTTGGTGTCAACTTTGGTTCATGTATTACTTCATGTTATCTTTGTGTCTAACTGTGAAAACTTTGTATTGACTTTATCTTGAGATAAACAAGTTGCAAGTTGAAGCTTTTTGCTGAAAACTTAAATCTTTCTTTGTGTTGGCCAAACTCCTTTGTTGAACTAATATTGCTTTGTGAGATATCAATCATTGTCAAGTGTTATACTTTTAAATCTCCAAAGTACTCTTTTCTAGTAAATTCTTTCTTAGATGTTACACCTGGTTAATCATTGTTTGTTTCATTCAATGAACCTTTGTTTTGGATCAATGCATTCAGTTCATATGCTTTACATGATTACTGGATCAAGATCGTGTTGGTAGCATGTCACTTCGAAAATTATTTTTTTATCACTTACCTACTCGACGACGAGCAGGAGTTAAGCTTGGGGATGCTGATACGTCCCAGACGTACCTATAATTTTTTATGTTCCATGCTTGTTTTATATCAAATGCCACATTTGTTTATTATGTTTTATATAATTTTATGGATTATTGGACTAATCTATTAATAGTGGAAAAAGTGCACAATGTTCTTGTTTTACACTTTGATGTGTAGGAAAATTGATAAGAACACAAAAGGAGCCCGAAGGTGGAACCCTGAATCTGTCTCCACCAGATACTTTTTAAAGATGTCCCCAAACCGACCCGAAGATAACGTCAAATCAAAAAAGCTTGGTCGCAAAAGTTTCTGAAAATTTTCCGCTGATCGATGTGGACCTGAAATTTTTCCAAAATGGGCCCCACAGCGCCCAGATGGGGCCCGGGCACGGCCCAAAAGTCAGTCGCGGCCAGGGGTCACTTGGCCGCCTCCTCCACCGCCTCGGGTCGCCTCTTCGCCTATAAAGACCCTCCTGACCTAAAAATGACGACACCTGATCGATTTCTCCAAAAATGTTCCCGAACTCCGCCGCCACCAAAAACCCTAATTCGGGGGACAGAAATTCCTGTTCCGGCACCCTGCCGGGATTGGGAATTGCCCCCGGAGCCATCTTCATTGCCCTCGCTACCTCTCGTGATGCAGCGGGAGTAGTCCTTCATCGGGGCTGAGGGCTCTACTAGTACCTATGTGGTTATGTCTCTCTCTCTCCCATGGTGTGATCTTTATGTGATCGTGAGCATTGTAATATAGTTGAACTCATTGTTGTTTTCCCCTTCATTATGTATGGATATGCTGCTCAATTTATCTAGTATAATTTTCGGAGTCAATGTTGACAACACAAAGCCAAGGTGACAATGTGGGTGGAGTGTGTGGTGTTCGGACTTTAGGGTGTGATAGACCTACGCATGAATTGTGGTGGCCGAACTTTGAGGTGTGCTTTTGTAGCCCTACACCATTTTCTCCGTGCAACGTCTTTGTTACATGATGTTAGAGGAAGTGTTTTATGTGTTCAATTATGTTACAACTGTTGAGAGAGTCCACTAGTGAAAGTAGGATCCCTAGGCCTTGTTTCCAATCATCGGAACACCGTTTCTAGTCACTTTTGTTACATGTTGCTTGCTGCCATTTTTATTACAGAATTACAAATTCACCTTTTACCATCCATACCACTTGTATTTTACCGTCTCTTTGCCGAACTAGTGCACCTATACAACTGACAATTGTATTAGGTGTGTTGGGGACACAAGAGACTTCTTGTATCTTAATTGCAGGGTTGCTTGAGAGAGGATACGTTCAACCTCTTCCTCCCATGGATTCGATAAACCTTGGGTTACTCACTTAAGGGGAAATTGCTGCTGTCCTACAAACCTCTGCACTTGGAGGCCCAACACTGTCATAATCATGCTTTGCGAAAAAACAATATTAAACAAGGCATAAAAGTGATATCAATACTTTGAGGCAAAAGGTTCAACGAGGCATGATACTTCCTTTTTAGTCAAACATGTGTAAGCATGTGCCAAGTCAATCCAACATGAATTATTCGGAGGAGGTGTCGTGGTGGTGCACGGCAGATGCCTAGGGGTAGGCTTATGTTTGGGGCCGATTGGACGCTAGAGGATTCGGGGAGGGATTGTGTGAAGGAAATCACACGAACACACACGAACATATGCGATTTACCCAGGTTCGGGGCCCTCGTGAGGAGGTAAAACCCCTACTCCTGCTTGTCTGACTATATTTGTGTATCGACCCGTATTACAAAAGTGCTCCTTGAGCTGTATCTCTATCCTAAGCTATGCAGCACAAAGCTCCTACTGAGAGAGGAGCTGGCAGGGAATGCAGGGGAGAAATGAGCTAAGGAGGCTGCCGTGCCTTGCCCTCCCGTCTCCTCCCCCTGGTGCTCTTTAAATAGAGAGAGCCCAGGGGACAAGCAGGAGACCAGGGGACAAGTGTGAAGACAAGCAGACAAAGAGTACTATGCTCTATACACTGCTGATGAATTGACCACTGGGGTCTAATCGGCGTGCGCGACATGCGCGCACTGCAGCCATGTTGCCCGCGTCCTTGTTCCTCGTTAGCCTGTCTCTTGCTCTTATCTCTGGCAGATGATAGCAGGCCCTGCTATGAGCTGGATGCTGGGAGCTGGATGTCTGACGCTGGCACTCTGGAGATTGACTCGGGCGACGTCCGTACGCGGAGATCCAGGCGAGGTAGTGCGGGGGAACCGGCTCTCCCGTCCAGTGCAATGATCCGGTCCTGGAGATCTCTGATCGATCGGTGGCCTCCTGTAAGCAGCGATCCGGCCAGCATCCGGATCGATGAAGTCTGGCACCACTCGCTGGACAGTGCGAACGCCAAGACTCGGCCCAGTCGGGACAAGGTGATTCGGCCCAGCTGACGAGGTGGAGCTCAGCCCAGCCGGGTGAAGGATGATTCGGCCCAGCCGAGTCTGGAGGTCATCCCAGCCGGGTCGCGGGACGCCGGCCCAGCCGAGTCCGGGGTACCTCGGCCCAGCCGAGTCTGGGGTGACTCGGCCCATTCGAATCACGGGAAGACCGGCCCAGCCGGGTGATCTGCATGTCGGGTGGCTGCTCTGGGCCACACAAAAGTCGGCCCAGCCTGCCTTTTTAGCCTTTTTCTTTATTGTTTGCTTATTTCCAGCTTTCCTTTACTTCTAACTCCGTAACCTAGTAGATTTTGGGGTACCGGGGATTACATCCCCGACATTAGTCCCCGAGGCTGCGGGGGACTCGTAGAGTCGCGCGCAGACTTACCAAAATAAACATCCGTCACCAAAATCTCCATAAAAGAATTATCTTGCCAACATGGGCACCAGCATAAGTCTGCCGCCTAGCCATGCCTTCCAAACAAGACGCGTCATCCGGTTGACCGAGCTCACCCGAATCAACAACGAGATGGACCGTTTGCACTGGAAATGCGCTGAATGCATGGGCATGGCCATACATAGATGTTTCTGCCGACGTTGGGCAATTTGACACTCTGCCTGCATGAGCATGTTTCATATGTCGGATGTCAACAACATTTGCTGGATTGACATTGTGCCTGCATGGGCATACTTTATATATCGGTTTCTGGCCTTCTTGGGCATTTACCGAAATCATATGTCGGCAGCAAGCGCTGGACCGACATATAGCCTGCTTGGGCATATTTTATACCGGTTTCTAGCCTTCTTGGGCATTTACCGAAATCAATATGTCGGCAGCAAATGCTGGACCGTCATATAGCCTGCTTGGGCATATTTGTCATTCTGCCTTGATAGGCAATCGTCGGATGACGAGTTGAGATACTTCCCAACACTTAACACTCAGGGAGATTAGATATTTTTCGACTCGGTGCACCGAGATAATTGATGCCATGATACTCTGATAAACTCGGATAACTGAAGAATCATGATAGTCTGTACAGCCGACATAGATTTGCGAGATGCCTGTCGATACGAGATAAATGCCGCGATATTTTGGCGAACCGAAATAAACGGTGATTCGAGATATTTACAGGATGCCTAGATATTTGGCGAGCCGAAATAAACGGCGATTTGGAGATAGTGTGCTGTGATACTCTGATTAGCCGACATAAGATATGTCGGGATGATATGCCATTTATGATTCGGCAAGCCAATATCAACGATAGTCCGGAATAAGCTGAACCGACCTAAACGGTGATGTGGGAATGCCGATCATGCCATGATTCTGGTGACGAATAATAATCCGGTAAATACGGCACCTCTGTTCGATATTAGCCCAAACACATATATACCGAATATTTAATGCGAACAGCAGTTCTATTTACAGAATGAAATAAGCCTGGCACTTGCCGGAAACTGAATCTAGCAGCGAAATTAAATACGAGGAGGCAGACTCGAGCTCAACCGAGTCCCCGAGTAACTTTTCTTGTCTAGGAAAAAAGCTAAGCTAATAGCTAACCAGCTGCCGGGTCAAAACACTTTTCTCCCGGGAAAAACAACTAAGCAAAGTGCGAAGGGGCAGTCCCCGAGTACCACTTGAGACTATGTAACAAAGAGTGATACAGATATACAAATGATACTCACGAGGTAATGTTGTTGGAGCAGTCGAGGAAGACATTGATGCCGACATGGATATTTATATGTCGGCCTGATCTACTGATATCTCGGTTTGAATCACCAGTATATCAGCATGACTCGGATTTCAGGATAACCCGGATTTGGAGCATGACCCGGATTTCCAGCTTGACCCGGATTTGGAGCATGACCCGGTAACAAACGTTTTCCGCCAAACCGATTCCACCCTTCAATGTTAGTCCAACACACATATATACAAGGAATTCTTGACCGGAGCAGCGAGTCTATTGACCAGAGGTAATGAACCACAACACGCATTTTCCGTAAATCTAGCAACTGCACTATGCAGAAGGATGCAAAACTAGACTCAACCGAGTCCCCGAGTAACTTCACTTATCTAGGAGAAGCTGTAAAACATTGGCTAAGCAGTCCCCGGGTCAAAACACCCTGCTCCCGGGGAAAACGACTTAACACGGCATGAGGGGCAGTTCCCGAGTAGTTTTTAGGATTGACTAACCGGGATCTGTTGATGACGTTTGCTGCTGTAGGCTGCGCCTGCCACTGCCTACTGCGGCAAGCTCGAACTCGGGGAGTAATGGTGATGCCGAGTCCCCGAGTTGCTGAAGAAGACTCCGTCCGAATTGACGATGCCTGAGAGGCCTGCAAGCGCGTCGGCAGTATTGACGTAGAGCCGCCGCGCAAGCCAGGAGCACGGCCAGCCGACCGTGCCACCCCTGAAATTTGTTGACGACGTTGGCGCCGGTGACGAAGAACTTGATGAAGCGGTCCGGTGAGCGGACACCCCGCGACGCCATGCGAGGTGCTCGCCGAAGTCGATGAAGAAGGTCCCGTCCGAAATTAGCCCAGCTAGCGCCACTACCAGCCCCACGGTGGGCGCCAACTGTCGTGGTGGTGCACGGCAGATGCCTAGGGGTAGGCTTATGTTTGGGGCCGATTGGACGCTAGAGGATTCGGGGAGGGATTGTGTGAAGGAAATCACACGAACACACACGAACACACGCGATTTACCCAGGTTTGGGGCCCTCGTGAGGAGGTAAAACCCCTACTCCTGCTTGTCTGACTATATTTGTGTATCGACCCGTATTACAAAAGTGCTCCTTGAGCTGTATCTCTATCCTAAGCTATGCAGCACAAAGCTCCTACTGAGAGAGGAGCTGGTAGGGAATGCAGGGGAGAAATGAGCTAAGGAGGCTGCCGTGCCTTGCCCTCCCGTCTCCTCCCCCTGGTGCTCTTTAAATAGAGAGAGCCCAGGGGACAAGCAGGAGACCAGGGGACAAGTGTGAAGACAAGCAGACAAAGAGTACTATGCTCTATACACTGCTGATGAATTGACCACTAGGGTCTAATCGGTGTGCGCGACATGCGTGCACTGCAGCCATGTTGCCCGCGTCCTTGTTCCTCGTTAGCCTGTCTCTTGCTCTTATCTCTGGCAGATGATAGCAGGCCCTGCTATGAGCTGGATGCTGGGAGCTGGATGTCTGACGCTGGCACTCTGGAGATTGACTCGGGCGACGTCCGTACGCGGAGATCCAGGCGAGGTAGTGCGGGGGAACCGGCTCTCCCGTCCAGTGCAATGATCCGGTCCTGGAGATCTCTGATCGATCGGTGGCCTCCTGTAAGCAGCGATCCGGCCAGCATCCGGATCGATGAAGTCTGGCACCACTCGCTGGACAGTGCGAACGCCAAGACTCGGCCCAGTCGGGACAAGGTGATTCGGCCCAGCTGACGAGGTGGAGCTCAGCCCAGCCGGGTGAAGGATGATTCGGCCCAGCCGAGTCTGGAGGTCATCCCAGCCGGGTCGCGGGACGCCGGCCCAGCCGAGTCCGGGGTACCTCGGCCCAGCCGAGTCGCGGGAAGCTGGCCCAGCCGAGTCTGGGGTGACTCGGCCCAGCCGAATCGCGGGAAGCCGGGCCAACCGAGTCTGGGGTGACTCGGCCCATTCGAATCACGGGAAGACCGGCCCAGCCGGGTGATCTGCATGTCGGGTGGCTGCTCTGGGCCACACAAAAGTCGGCCCAGCCTGCCTTTTTAGCCCTTTTCTTTATTGTTTGCTTATTTCCTGCTTTCCTTTACTTCTAACTCCGTAACCTAGTAGATTTTGGGGTACCGGGGATTACATCCCCGACAGGAGGATACCACAATACCATACCGAATTATGAATGAAGCAATACATGTTAATTTCTACATGACAAATTATTCACTCCTAGAAGGTTGAAACTAATCATAAGAAAATATGAACTCCCAAGTGTACATTACCAATACGACTATGTAACAGGACGAGCCAAAGCATGATCATCCGGACAAGTATATGTACAAAAGAGAAAACAAATAGAGTTCATACCAGCCCATTTATCATGTTAATTTGCCAAATGTCGTCATTATTTCTCTTTCACTTGCATGACCAAATGATATGAAAATAAAGTCCGAGACCAAGCGGCGCTGTGAGAACTGGTCGAACCCTGCATCTACTATACAAAATAAAAGAGGAAGGTAAAATATTTTTGGCTTTTTGAATTTTAAGAACAGGGAGAAGAAAACAAATAAACAAAGGAAATATTTTTGGATTTTCGGATGGCAAGAAAAGAACAAAAAGAAGAAACCAAAAAGAGAAGAGAAAAGAGAAATCAAACCGAAGGCTAAATAAAGTAAAATATTTTTGGGTTTTCGAGTTTTAAAAGACAAAAACTACAACAAGAGACTAAACCAAGAAGATGAAAAATGGATATACGAAGCAATGACATATAAACTGACTAAAATATAGAAATGAGTGAAGTGTCAGTGAGAATACGTACTCCCCCAAGCTTAGGCTTTTGGCCTAAGTTGGGACTCAGTGGTAGCCGCCCCATGGGAAAGGTCCTTTCACACTATTAGTGGAAAGACGCTGAGCAATCAGAGCACCAATATTATATGTTCTGTTTCCGATGAGCGCAGCATCAAGAATGACCAAATCAGGAGTCGAAATTTTACTTGCATTACCTCTTGCTAAAATACCCTCTAGAAATATAGTGAGCAAGATACCTTATGGAAGGAAATTTAATATTCCGAATCCTACCCTTATCGCCGATGCGGTTCTTTCCTTGGTAAAATTTTAGGAACATGGACTTGAATTCCTTGGAATCCTCCTTAATTCTCCCTGAGGTTCCCCAACTTGGAACCTTAATTTTCCTACAAAACCCAGAAAGATGCATATCCATAGTTTTGTGGTAAATGTTAAACGACACAGTGGGATTATCCTTTGAGTTATGGAATTTAAAACTTTGCGCAAGTGACATAATAAGTTTTGCGTATTGTGGAAGTTCATTAGTCACAAATTCTTCCAAACCTGCATTAGAGATTTTGAAATCTTCTAAAATACCTGCAGCTCTCGGAAAATCTTTGCAAGGAAAGATTGAAGGATACATAGGTTCTTCACGTTCAACTTCCATAACCTGAGGTTCCACTAAGCTTGATGGTACAAATGGAGGGTTTCCATAGCCATACCAAGCCATCTTCTTATTCTGATTTTTAACAAACCTCATAAAACTTGATTTTAAAGCACGAAGTTCATGGATAACACTATAGGAACCATAAGAGAACTAAACCATGCATCAAAACTAATTAACAAGTTCATAAACAAGCATGCAAGCTCACTAAACCAAGTCACCTACAGCAGGCAAATACTCAAGATATACAACACCATTCAAAAATTTGATTGGACAAACGGAGGAGTCACATACCAGAGAGCAAATGATCCAAATCTCAGCAGAAAAGATGGGCTGAGCAAGTAGATCGAAAATCTCGAGCAAGAACAGGAAAAACACGAGTTTGGGCAATGGTGGAGTGAAAAGTCGGGAGAGAGAAAGGATGGGGACGAGACTCACCATGTGGGGAGCCAGGTGGGCCCCAGGCGCCACCTAGGCGCGGCCAAGGCTAGGCCGCGGCCAGGGGGCTTCTGCCCATATGGTGGGTCCCCCTAGGCAACCTCTGGTGCTGCAAGGCCCCATTTTATAAAAAAAAAATTAGAAATTTTCCAGAAATATTTAACAACTTTAATTTTTGGACATTTTCTAGATTATAAAATGACTCAATATCTCAGAAAAGATTTTCTTTAAAGGTGCAAAACCAACCAAATACTAAAATCACAGAAGTGCAAAAACCATCATCAGAAAAAAATAACATGGAAATCATTGTTTCATGTATATTAAATAAATTTGAGAGCAAGGTTGATCAAGTCTTGCTTCAAGCTTATTTAATATTACACAATTTTTTTGAATTCCACCAAACAATTATGTTACCTCAAACTTGATGGCTATTGTCCCAATCATAATAAATTGATATTCTTTGGAATGATCATATATGGGACAATCAATTTCTCCAATCTTGATGGTTTTAACATTTGCAATTGAATTTAGACCATAAACCTTGTCAACCTTCTTTGGAAAATAAACCGTGTGCTCTTTGTCATTAACATTAAAAGTAACCTTCCCTTTGTTGTAGTCAATAACAGCCCCTGCAGTATTTAAGAAAGATCTCCCAAGAATAATAGACATATTGTCATCTTCAGGCATATCAAGCACAACAAAATCAGTTAAGATAAGACAATTATTAGTCACTTAAACAGGAACATCCTCACAAATACCAATAGGAACAGCAGTTGATTTATCAGCCATTTGTAAAGAAATATCAGTGGGTATTAATTTTTCCAAGTAGAGCCTCTTATAAAGAGAAAAGGGCATAACACTTACTCCTGCACCAAGATCACATAAAGAAGTTCTAACATAATTATTCTTAATTGAGCAAGGAATAGTTGGAATACCTGGGTCTCCAACCTTCTTTGGAAATTTTCCACTAAAAGAAAAATTAGCAAGCATAGTGGAAATTTCCTCATTAGGAATTTTCCTTTTGCTAGAAACAATATCTTTCATGTATTTGGAATAAGGAGGCAGTTTAATAGCATCAGTCAAAGGAATTTGCAAAAAGAGAGGTTTCATCCACTCACAAAATTTATTATAATGCTCTTCTTTCTTTGATTTATATTTCTTTTTAGGGAAAGGCATAGGCTTTTGCACCCAAGGTTCCCTTTCACTACCATGCTTCCTAGCAACAAGTTCTTCCTTATTATACTTCCTATGTTTAGGAGGTTTTTCAGGTTCTTCATCACTTTCTTCTTTATTAGGATCATTTCCTTTATCAATATCATTAACAGGTTCATTATCATTTTCAGTTTCAGCATCAGAGATAGAAATATTATTAGGATTCTCTAAGACAAGTTCTTTATCAATTTCCAACTCATTAGTCTCTCCTACTTCTTTATGCTTCTTCTTTTTCTTTTTCTTTTTAGAGGACTAGCAATGTTATTTTCAGCTAATTGAGACTCTTGTTCAATTCTTTTAGGATGTCCCTCAGGATATAAAGGATCCTGAGTAGCAGTACCACCTCTAGTTATTACACCACAAGTTGGTTTATCATCCTTTTTAAAGGTTTCAGCAAGCAAATATTTTTGTACTTTAGTAATTTGTTCAAGTTGAGTTTGAACCATGACAAAATGCTTGGTGAGGCCTTTAACATCATTAGCAGTTCTTTTTAAAATATCATGCAAATTTTTAATTATATAAAACAATTCTTGAAGTTGATTTTGAACTTGCGTGTTGAAATGAGTTTGTTTACTAATAAAGTTATCAAATTCATCTAAACATTGATTAGGAGGCTTCCTATAAGGAACATCACTAGCATTAAAATCAAGAAGAGAGTGTACCTCTACCACAGGGGGATGAGTGGTAGGCTCACATAATGCTTCAATAGGTGGTAGATTTTTTACTTCTTCAACTTTAATACCTCTCTCCTTCAGAGATTTCTTTGCTTCCAGCATAGTTTCAGAATTTAACACATGAATGCCCCTTTTCTTTGATGTCTGAGTCAGCTTCGGTGGAGGTGTTGGTGGCGGCTCAGGTGTGGACCAATCCTCATGATTCCGGCTAATTTTGACCAATAATTACTCAGCTTCATCCGGAGTCCTTTTCCTGAAAACACAACTAGCACAACTATCCAGATATGTTCTAGAATCATCTGTTAGTACATTATAAAAGATATCCATGAGCTCATTTTTAGGTATCATGTGTCCAGGTCGGGCCCTGAGTAAGGCACAAAACCTCCCCCAAGCTTCGGGTAGAAACTCTTTCTCAATTTGTTTAAAATTAAAAATTCTTTGCAAAGCAGCATGTTGCACATGAGCAGGATAATATTTTTCAAAGAAGGTTTTAACTAATTCATCCAAGCTTATGATAGATCCACTAGCTAAATTATTAAACCAATTTTTAGCTTCATTTTTCAATAAAAAGGGAAAAAGCTTTGTTATATAATAACCTTGTTTCTTCTTATCATCAGAGAACAACCTACTCAAAGTAGTAAGTTTGCTCATGTGTTCTATAGCATTATCATTTTCTTGTCCACAAAAAGGTTCATTTTCAACAATAGATATGAGAGAAAGATCAACAGAAAATCATAATCCTTTTCTTTAATGCTAATAGGAGAAGTGGCAAACTCAAGATCATGAGCAGTTTTATAATTTAAAGCATGTTTTTCAACAGGTTCCTTTTGTACTTTAGGATCAGAAGTGTCAATATCCATACTTCCTCTAATAAATTCATCATTAATTTCAACATAAGCATCATCAGAATAACTGCTACTATAATTTCTTGCTTTAGGAGAGTCAACAGGTGTAACAGTGTGTTCATCAGAATTTTCAGCATTTTCAATTTCTTTAACTCTAGCAATTTGATATTCTAGAAAAGAACCAAGTGAACTCCCTTCATCAAGAACAGCAGAAGCATCATCATAATTATCAGAGACAGTATCAGACTCAACAGAAGTAGCATGTGAAGTGTGTGGCGGTGGTGGTGGTGTAAGAAGCTTACTCAAAACAGTATGTGAATCAAGAGCAGCTTTAGAGTTGAGAGCAGTACCTTTCCTTGTGATGGAAGGTAGTATCGGAAACTTAGTATCACGCTTATCCTTCATGATGAAGAATAAATTGCAGCAGACAGAATAACTCCCGAGTGAACTTATAAATAGAGCTATGCTCCCCGACAACGGCTGAAAGTGCATGGTTGCCCCCATGTGTGGTTTTGGTAATTAATGACAAACTCTATGGACTAATGTTTGTATTGAGCTACTTGTAGGTGTGTCCATTTGCATTGCTTGATCTCCATTTGTTGGAGTCAAGGCTAAGGGAAGAAGAGTATTTGTTGATCAAGGCTAAGTGCGAGTTGATCAACACTCAAGGCCATGTGACGGTATACCGAAGAGTGTTTATCCCATATTGGTGTATGGGGGAGCAACATGTGAGTCTTCACCAAGCGAAGCGCAATCAAGAAAGATGGTCCATCTTGAGAAGATGAAGATAGTCATCGTCGACCTCAAGTGGATTATGCGAAAGGCAAAGGTATGATCTTGATAGGGTTTCTATTTTACCGGTCTCATGATGTTAGTGAGAGACCGTATTATAGGATAGATAGCCGTACTATCAAGAGGGGCTCTCGACCGAGTATATTTAGCGTATCGATCGTAGAGAGCTCAAACCTGTGCATCCTTGGCATAATATTTCTTGGTTCTTATTTGGCTTTTATTCATGTGAGAATTTAGAGCTTGTGTTCATCTCCATACCAAGCTCTAGTTCATCAAAAATGGATTTAATATGAATATCTTGTCGCGTTTTTGATGTTGGAGGTTTTTACCGGTGTGTCTTTTCTAGAGAGGTCAAAATCTCTTCTTGTGTTTTCCTCCTAACATGATGGACTATGATGTTTATCCGCATGATCTTATAGAGCTCTTCGTTGCGATTACAACGAGCCCAAGATCATCAAAAACGGAGTCCGGATGAAAAAGTTATTGCACTTTTTGTATTGCAGTTTCTTTCAGTTTCAGCAAAACCGGATTATCCGGGTTTAGTGGGGCCGGATAATCTGGCCCTCCAAGAATTTGGCTGAAACGAGTTTTCGACCAGGTGCGTGGCGTACTGGAAGGGGGCGGATTTTTGGCCGGATATTTTGGTTTTGGGGCCGGATATTCCGCCCCTAGTGGCTGCAACGGCTCTATTTCATGGGGACCTATAAAAGGCCCCCTTCTTCCCCAAAGTAAAAAAAAGCTAGGCTGAGCACGTTTTTCCCCTCTCTCTCTCCCACCATTGTTGACCTTGGAAAGCTTGCCCCCCTCTCAATCCCTCCTATGATTCTTGCATATCTTTGAGGGAAAAGTGAGAGGAGATCTAGATCTATATTTCCACCAATCAATCTCTCCTCTAAGTGAGGGGAACCTAGTGGATCTATATCTTGGAGTTATTTTGTAATTCTCCTCTTTGTTCTTCCTCTTAAATCTCTCCATAGCATTAGCTGCTTTGTTTGGATTTCGGAGAGAAGGATTTGACCACTTAGTGTGCTCTTGCCATTGCATTAGTTGCATCGGGTTGTGCTCTCCATGAAGATTCGTGGGATTGAAGTTCGAGAAGCTTGTTACTCTTGGGTGCATTGTGTTCCCAAGATCTTGTGCCTCTTGGGTGCATTGTGTACCCTATTCGGTTGGGTGTGCCGCGAAGACTTCGAGTTGTGAAGCTTCGGGCAAGGTTTGGGAGCCCCCGATTGAGTTGTGGGTGTGTGCCCCAAGATCGTTGTAAAGGCTCCGGATTCCGCCTTGAAGGATTCCGATAGTGGAAGGTGAACCTAACCCTTTGGGTGAGGTTCATCGGAGAATAGGGTGAGGCCTTTTGTGGCATCTTGAGTAGGCCTTTTGTGGCGAGCTCACACCCCTGCAACGAGACTTACTCCCTTAACAAGGAGGAACTCGGGAATACATCCTCGTCTCCGCGTGCCTCGGTGCTTATGCAATTTACATTTTGATAGCCTTCGTGCTTGAAGTTTTATATCTTGCTATCACCTTGTTGTTTGTCTTGCTTAGCATAAGTTGTTGGTGCACATAGGTGAGCGTAGTTTATTTAAGTTGTTGGCTTGTTAATTTAAACACCTAGTATTATTCCGCAATTATCAAGCCTTAAATCGGAAAAGTTTAAATCGCCTATTCACCCCCCCACTCTAGGCGACATAGTTTGTTCTTTCAACGGCGCCAGAAAAAAGTCTTGATGACCCACAAGTATAGGGAATCACAACAGTCTTCGAGGGAAGTAAAACCCAAATTTGTTGATTTGAGACAAGGGGAGCCAAAGAATATTTATAAGCCTTAGCAGCTGATTTGTCAGATCAACCACACCTGGAAAGTAACTTGCTTAGTGCAATTTATCAGTAGCAACAGTAATATAATAGCAGCAGTAATAATGTAACAGCAGTAGTATTGTAAAAACAGCAATAGTAGCAATCTTAGTAACAGTAGGATTAAAACACCGTAGGGATAAGGATGTAAATACGGGCGCTGCATGGATGAGATAGTTCATGAAATAATTACGAAGGGCGATATGTAGATAAACAAACAGTATCGAGGTGCTAATAAACATAGGCATGCATTCCATAGGTAGTCATGCGTGCTTGCAATAAGATACTTGCACGACATATTTTGTCCAAACATCCCATTTCAGCGGGGCCTTTATGAGAAGCCTAAAGATAATTAAGGTACTCCTTCTACAAATCACTGGAGCAAAGCATTAACATTCAATGAATACATGTAACCCTCAAGTCACAGCCATCCCCTCCGGTTGTCCCAAAAGCTGTCACTTTGGGGCCTCGGGTTCCAGACAACAACAGGTGCAAACAACTTGTAGATATGATCCAAAACAATATTTATCACAATATGTTCAGATCTGAAAACATGGCACTCGGGCCCTAAGTGTCAAGCATTAAGCTCACCAAGTTGCAACAACGATAAGAAGCACTCTCATAGATACTAGACATCATGCCCTAACAATCTGACATCTTATTACATGAACAATCTCATCCAATCCCTAACATCCCCTCAGCCTACAGCGGGGAATTACTCACACATGGATGGGGAAAACATGGATGGTCGATGGGGAGGCGATGATGATCGCGATGGTGATGATCTCCCCTTCAATCCCCGTCCCGCCAGGGTGCCGGAACAGGAACTTCTGCTCCCCGAATTAGGTTTTGAGAAGGCGGCGGCGCTCTGTATCTTTTCTGGAAAAACGATCGGGGTTCTAGCATTTTTAGGTCGAAGGAAGTAAATAGGCGAAAGGAGCGTCGTCCACCGAGCCTCCAGGTGGCCAGTGGGCCCCAGGCGCGGCCTAGCCTGGGCCGCGGCCAGGTGGTACCTGGGAGCTGTGGGCACCTCCCGCAGCTCCCCTTCAGGCTCCGTGGGTCTTCTGCCAAAATAGAATTTATGGAATTTTTCCAGATTTTTCCGAGAACTTTTGATTTCTGCACAAAAATAAGACACCAAGGCAATTATGCTGAAAACAGCGTTAGTCCGCGTTAGTTCCATTCAAATCATGCAAATTAGAGGGGAAACAACATGAAAAGTGTTTGGAAAAGTAGATACGTTTTGGACGTATCACTGCCTACGGATTCAATGCATTCCGATGGGGGTAAATATGTGAACTACCACGTTTTTGTTGTTTGTTCGAAAATCCAGAAACGTCTTATATTCTGTTTTTTTTTGTGAAATGGAAATAAATTAATTAGGCGATATTTCAATCTGCCTGGCAAGCATCCAGGACTTCCACCGGTCCAGCGTTTGGCCAGACCCTCGTAAGGGCAGAGATACGACCGAAGTTTGCTAAAACATGACTCACATTATTTTTCTCACGTCTAATTACTTCTACTTCAAGGCTTCCATCGGCACGGAAGAACTCCTTTACTTCCTGGACTATGCCCGTATATTGAGATCGGTCAATGCCTGGCGTCTTGATCATCTTGACTGCCTCGGCGCAATCCATCTGTTACAAAGGGAGTACATATTAGCTCTACTTTTTTTTTGCAAAAATCAGTAATGTTTTTAGGACATTGGTGTTGCTTATTCGTATTGGTCCCGATGACCTTTTTTCCTGGCTCCGCCCTTGGTAGATAGTCACATAAAGTTTCAGCAAAGAGGACAAAACACTTGCATTGTAGAGGCAGCTATCTTAAGTCTATTACTAAGTGAATCTCAACGGGACGATAAGAAAACAAAACTCTTTAGTTTTCAGTAAAAGTCTGAGAAAAAACAACCACGGACAGGATTTGCACTTCAGAGTCAACTATCTTGAGTCCAGTACCATCTGAATCTCCAACGGGGTGGTAAAGAACAAAACTCGATGGTTTGAGTAAAAGTTTCAGGAGAACCCGGAACAACACTTGCACTACGGAGTCAGCTATGTTAAGTACTCGGCCATTTGAATTTCCAACGCAAAGATAAGAAGGAAACTCGATGGTTTCAGTAAAGAGTAGGCTTAACGGAATTATTGTAAGTACCATGGAATCCATAGAAAAATGCTCATGGGTCTCTCGTCACCTATCAGCTAGACACTTTACATTACTAATATGCAAACTGTTTATCTATGTCACTACCTTTGTATATTTAATGGTGTCAGTATTCTTTCTCACTCATACCAGGTGTAGTTAGGTTTTCAACACTTCAGTTTTCGTAGTTTGCCCTCAAGATATAATAGCTCCTGCAAGTCAGCAAGACGATTACTGAATTCTAGGAGCATCACATGTAGCAGATAGGCCTTGTATCCTTTCGCATGGTGGACGAATGTGTCTCTTACTAAGTGAAACAGACCTTGAAGATAATTTTTGTAAGCCTCCTTCTCTACAATGGTACCACCAGCGGTAGTGTCTTTCACCTTTTTTCTAAGTTCTTCTTCCTGTGCTCTGATAATGGGTTCCTTACAGGGGCGGATCCAGTGGGGGTGCCATGGGTGTCATGGCACCCCCTAAAAAATCACACAATTCATTTTACCTGCTAGTGTTTGACTATTCCTATGTGTATAATAGGTGCAAAAATGTTTAATTGACAAGATATGTGGTCAAATCTATACTAGTGAAGCTCCATATCTATTTCTTGCTAAATGTGATGTCAAACAAGTTCAATACAGGGTTTTTTTAAGCTTGGAACCCCCGCCAATTAAAGCCTAAATCCGCCACTGCTTCCTTATTGTCGAGGCTATCATTCAACAACTTCCATTCAAAGATAAAGTACGTCCACCTTTTATAGTGGCGTATTGATTCCAGTGCCATCATCTTCTGCTTCACATGAAATGGCAGCTGACAGAAAGCATCATACAATGTAACGAACACTCCATACGTATCGTTTGGATGGAGCATGTTGATATGGCGACGGAGGACATAACCATCTACTCCCTTCCTTATTTGAGATAGCCATACATACATATCCAATGGAAATTTTTTCCACCACCAAAAGCCTCTTAACAGATCTTCGCAAACATTTTTCTATGTTTCACATTAGAATTTCAAGACTAATTGCTTTGATTTTCTTGGAAATGGTAAAAATCAGGAATATCACACAAAGTGAATCCATCTAGGTGTTTATCAAAAAGCAAACCAAACGCCCGTAGAAAAACAAATTTGACTTCTGGATTTGTCACCGTTTGTTGCCTTGAGTATTTTGGAAGACACACACTCTTTGTTAGGCGGACTGACCTTAGGCAGACATATGAATTATACCAAACTTTTTTATTTTTAAAATTTACATTTATCATGCTACAATTGAACATACCCAAAATTTTATTATTTAGTTCGTATAGTATATTTTCGCCAAATATTAATTTTATTGCTGTTATTTAAAATGTGGGCCTTGCACACTTTGTTAGACAAGTGGATGTAGGAGGTCATCCTTCTACATCTAACTGAAATATACACCTGCGTTGTGCTATATTAAAAAATTATATATCTTATATAGAAAGTTATTGCTTGAGTTATTAAACTATGGAGTATACCTCTCTCTGTGTATGCGCACATCCGGTACGTATGTGTGTATCTATGTTTCCATGGGCGCGTGTGTTATGTGTATATTATTATCCTTAAATATGATGGTATATATCTCTATAGCACATGGTCTAACAAA
The DNA here is from genome assembly GCA_012064385.1 of Puccinellia tenuiflora. Classification (NCBI taxonomy): domain Eukaryota; kingdom Viridiplantae; phylum Streptophyta; class Magnoliopsida; order Poales; family Poaceae; genus Puccinellia; species Puccinellia tenuiflora. Next base: position 591,542 of record QRDG01000502.1, on the reverse strand, counting down.
TATACTAATGGCGGTTTCTAGTGCATGATTTGGTAAGCATATTTATAGAATCTTATTGAGTATAAACTAAATAGTTGGCACGATTCGTTACCTACCATTTTGGTCAAATGGGTCTTGTAGTTACGATGAGTTTAATACTAAGGTCATATGTGTGCATGCTCTATATTTGGTCCTGAAATAGAATTGCTTATAGTAATCAACAATAAATATAAAATTTACTTGGATTATAGTATATTTTAGACCTATGATTTGATTATTTGATATATGTGCCTGCAATGTGTTTGTTACGGAGTATCATCTTCTATGTAGGCCCAGAATTAAAACTTGAAACTCGCAAGTTAAACGAGTACCTCAGAATTCGATTTGGCTTGGTTCAAACACGCTGTCATACGAGTATCTCAGAGCCGAGCTGAGTTTTGGACAGTAAACAAGTTTGAGTTAAATGAGTCGGGTTCACCGAGTACTCGTTTAGCTCATTGCAATGTTTTGTAGCCCAAAATTAATCATGGATTTAAAATTTTAAATATAATTTCTATGTCAGAAAAGTATGCCATTGGATTCATATTTCCAAGAAGTTTTCATCTATATAATTTTTGTGACAAACAAATCATGTTCTATTAGTTACCCTTATGGTCTAGGTTAGGCTCAAATCTCTAGGGGTTCTTACAATCCTCAATAGAGGAGGTACAATTTTAGCAAAATGAACATTAAAGATGCACTATGCACTTTTAAAAGTGCACAACACATTTGGTGGTTGTGCCGATCATCCGACCGACCGCGTTCCTAACCTTCCACCTTCCTAGCCATTCAATGCCGCGTCTTAAAAATTGTCACGTTGTTTTTTTATTGAGCATATATATACAATACCACTGCAACATTCTCAATATGGTTCTGTAAAAAATTGAGAAACATCTTACAAATTTGTAAATGGATGTAGGACATACTAAGGGAATGTATGCAACACCCCCATCCCCTATGTAGTCTTATAAATATCATCCAAATAAGTCACAACATTTCAAACGTGCGCATGCAGCAAATGTTTTCATGTAGTAGTTGAATCATCATTGGTTGCAACAAATCTTTGAAAAATTGACTACAACATATGCAAACAGACAAATGTATGCAACAATTAAAAACACCTTTTCCATGAACCTCTCATACATACACATAATCACTTCAATGTACCCCTCGTGTATATGCAACAATAATATACAAAGTTGCAATGTGTCAAAACATCCTATGCAACATCAAAATTTGTCAAAATTAGTAACTTCTCGTTATCGACATTCAAGACAGAACATCGCTGCCTTGGGTTCTTCTAAGGCTGTATCCGATGGGGGACGACCCCCAATCCCATGTGATTAGGTGGTCGCGGCTAATTACGGTGCACCCTAGCTAATTACGAAGCTCCTATATATTCATCCCCTTGTCCTGTGCCACGTGAAGATCTCCTAGATGGCCTGCATGTGGTGCGAATAAATTTTAATTCTAAATGTATATGTTGATATAACAAGTTATTTTTTATTGTAAAATCTTAAAAAAAATAGTTTGGTGCCATATGAACATTTATGTAGACATATATAAAAATAACATTTTATATATGTCTACATAAATGCTCATACTTTTCTAACAAGATATGTGAACATTTTCTTACAATACTTGCTTTTTAGTATAAATCTAATCTAAAGAAACTAAATGTATTTTTTAAGATTTTATAATTAAAAAATACTATTTATGTCTACATATACATTTACGAATAAATTTACATATATGTCTACATAAATGTTCATACTTTTCTAAATAAACTATTATGAGTTATAAAAGTTATTTCTATATAAAATAAAATTATTCGTACCAAAAAACAAAAAAGTTCATAGTAAAGAAAAAATCAAACAAAAAATAAAATTTGTTCATAGAAATACAAACAAGGAAAAAAGACAATCAAAATCTACAGAATAAAAAACATGAACCATAAGAAAACAATAGAAAACCGGAAGATACAGAAAATGGATAAAAATCGAAACAAAAACACAAAATAAACAAAAGAACAAAAAACCGCAGACAAACGTTGAATGACACCTGCGTGGATAATGGCCGGCCCATGCACCTTCGTGGGTACGTGAAGCCCCCAAACCGAGATAACTTTCTTTAATCCCCTAACTATTGTTTTTAGGACAAATCTCTCCTAATCTTTTTATTGGTATAGTTAACCTCCTAACCTAATTAAACCAAACATTTATCCCCCCTAATCCGGTTTTGTCACCAATTCAGTGTTGAACATCATCACGGGTGATGCCATCTGGATAACTCAGACTTCACATGTGGGAGAGAGTGGTTAAATTGGGGACCATAGAGAAATTCACATGCCAGGGCTCGGCGGCGGCTCCTCTCAACGGTGTCGCGACCCTCCACCCCTGAGGGTGGGTGCCGGAATGTCTCCGTACACCACAGCCATGTTAGGCTCGGCTTGGCGGTAACCGGCTTCGTACGGGATCAAGACAACTTACGCTGCCAGCTAGTCTCCAACCCTGGGCCCAAAAGTTAGCGGAGATCGAGGATATGGATCTGAGAAGAGAATTCTACCGCATCCAGGACGCGTTTGCGCGAATCATCCAACACGATGTCTGCACGCCGGGGGATCTTCTACCACGGCAATCCGCCGGCTAATGTGGAGGTAGAAGATCGCTTAAAGGCTCAAGGTGAACTTAGGCCGTTCCTGACGAAAGACGGTTGCCGCCCGTTCCCGGTCCAAACCCCAGAGAACGCGGATATGTTTGTCTTGTACTAAACGATCGATATGAAACTTTCGTTGTAATTAATTTCCATTTGTAATGTGTGTGATATGAACTTGTGCTACTCGATCCCGAGATGTGTTATGTGTTATAATATCCCTCTTTTCAGTTATATTATGATGTATATTGTCTATTCCTGCTAATTTGCAAACTGTATTATAGTAAATCTTGTATAAATACGCCGTATCGCAAAAAAAAATCCATAGCCGAGGTGCACCAGTTTGAAATACCAGAAGTGCATCATTAGCAGTGGCATACGCGCAAAAATGCATCACGGCAATATGTATATACCCGTGGTGCACGAAGGAGGTGCGCCACTAAAACATACCCGTGGCGCACCAAATACATGCGTCACGGCTATATGTACATACCCGTGGTGCACCAAAGATGTGCGCCACGTCTACTTGTTACTAGTGGCGCGTTAGACGTGGCGCACGGCCTTTTTTGCCCATGCGCCACGGGTAAGGAAATTTGGTGCGCCACAAACAGTCATTTTTCTGCTAGTGTCATGGTATCCTTGCCTGCTCGATGCGGCAACGAGGCACATGTTTGTGCCATTCATCCCCAACTTGGCACGGAGGGTGGTTCTATCATCCTTCCCAAAAAGGGCGCGAGAGTGGCGGAGCAAAGGACGAACTATAGTCGCATGCTAGCTGCAACAAGAGTGGCTGCGTCGCGAAGGCTTGATTGAGTGTGTGTGTGTGCCTGCCCGTAGTCTTTGTTTCTCTACTCTATTGATATTCATCCACCAAGATAAAGTCCTAGGCAAGCGGACCTAATTTTCACAACCGGTACGGTAACAATGAAAATGGCTCCTTCTTTAGTGAGATTATATGAGAAAATGCCTGAAACAAAATACGTCATTGCTATGGGAGCTTGTACTATTACAGGGGGAATGTTCAGTACGGATTCCTATATTACTGTTCGGGGAGTCGATAAGTAAATTCCTGTGGATGTCTACTTGCCATGCTGCCCACCTAAACCGGATATCGCGAGAAATAGTTGAGGATCGAACTCTATTTTCAAAAGAGAAATCTAAACTTTACTACCAGTCACAAGCTTTATGTTCGGCGCAGTACTCATACCGGAAAGAAAAGAACCTGAGATTTTTACCCACCCTTCTCTAAAAAGAAAAGGAAGTGTGCCTAACCTGACTTGAGTGCTCATCTGAAGTTTTCATGGTCATTGGGTTTCAGTTTCATCATTTTGCCAAACCCAGAAGGAAGCAACGAGAGAGAAATGATGCATAGCCAGCGGCCGATTCCAGTTTGGCTGTCAACAATTCGGTCACCACCGAGTCAACGCCATGGCCGCATCCGCCGCTGTAGCGGAACATAGACGTACCGATGAAGGAGAGGGGATTAGGGCATGCACAGTAGTAAAAATGCTTAGATAGACGCTTAAGTGAGAATAGTTTAATACCACAAAACCAGATTATATCTAAGCGCACCAGGCTAGCAACGCAAATCGCTTGATTTGGGTCGCTAGAGAGGATAAAAGCGCTAGTTAGCTCATGCGGCGACAGAAGTCATTATCGCCTGACCGTATATTCTGGCATCGACACAAAGGCAATTCCCAGAATCTGATGGGTTTCAGGCCTAACGGGTTTTATTTTGCATAGTAATACGTGTCTTATTTATAAATAAATATCAAGTTACAGGGCATGTACAAACCGACCTTACAGAACTGAAAAGATAGGATAAACCTATGTGACAAACCAACGTCTATTGGCCGTTTGGGCCTTTATTAATTTAAAGCTGGGCATTTTGTGCCTTTTATCTAAAAAACAAACCAACGCCTATCCCTCTCCTTCGGTACCACCGCAACAGCCACCAAATAGAAGCGCGACAGATCTCCTCTTCACCCGACCTCGACGCGGCTCCATCGCTGATCAACAGCTTTTCGGACCTCCAAAGTAGTTTGTCATAGGACAACCATTACCATTGAAAGAATCAGTCTGGGGAAACATGTCCCCGGACCTCCAGAACCGACACCTCCGCACGACTACGGCGTCGAAGAAGGAAACCAAAACTGTCAGCCTCCAACCACAAACCCAACACATGATACACTATCTTCCAGCTGTCACATGCGCAGACAACCGCCTGCACGTACTCCTAGACAACACAACCTCCCTGCTCCACCGTGACGTCGGAAACAACGCCGCAGCAATGGGGACAGACCAGAAGGAGAGACACACCTCATGGGGTCACCGCCTCCGCCTCGCCGACACCATTCATGAACCCTAATGCTGTCGATCTGAAGGATCGACAAACACACAATGCCATCAACCCCGAGATGCCGCCTTGAAGGACACCGTCGGTGTGGGACTGGAGTTGAGACAGATTTATTCGTCCGGACACCGCTCCCACCACCCCAACGACGCACCACGAGCTACAAAACCAAACCCTAACTACAGAGCGGAGGAACGAGGTCCCTCCTCCCTCCTGCCGTCGGGGCAGCAGTCGGAGAAAGAGGGGACCAAAGCCATGGCCGGTGAAGATCGGGGGTAGGAGAACGGCCTCCCTAATCGCTCGTGGCGGCTAGGTTAGGGAAAACGGTCGGGAGTACCTGCCCTAGATATGTAGTTATGTACGATTAGCTTAACCACCTTTTACCACGTCCACCTCACAATCAAACGTGGCAAATAAAATCGGTAAACCATGCTAGATCAGCGGAACCGGCAGAAAACCAAGATCAGGGGAGATAGTATCCGGTTCAATAAGGTGAGGGGGTTAATTATACCAGGAAAAAGGTTAGGGCGAGATGTGTCCCAAAGATGATAGTTTAGGGTGTTAAATAAACTTATCTCCCCCAAACCGTAGAACACTAGCAGGTCAAAACCCCGTCGAAGAAAGCCAAGTAGCGGTCACGCGGATCGGTTGTTTCTGCTGCAGCGTTCCACGCCACGCCTGACGTACGCCTCCCTGCCGCCGAGGGCAGTTTCAGTCTGGCGATTCCAATCGATCGAATAAGAGAAGGTATAAGGAACGGGGCGGCGATCCAAATCTGCACGTACGGAAGCACGGCCGACCGGCCGGCCGCACGGCATGATAGGCGACGAAGCCCCTCAGGCGAGGAAGAAAGGTGAAATTTACGCCTCTCTAATTTTAGTCCTTAACTCATATCCCAACATTAATTGCACCAATAATGCGTCCCTTCAAAAACTACTGAAGCAGAATTTTAGAAACTATAAACATCCAGATTAATTCTGTCTTAGTACAGAAGGCATTGCGTGGTCTTGAAAAAATTAGGGATTTTCCAATTGTATATTTATTCTTATCCAGACATGTAGAGGAAGAAAGCTTTATCAATTCATAATTGGGAAACTCTATTTTCAGATTGAATTCGTAACTTTTTCAACTAATTGGTTCGAGTTCTCATCCATGTAAGCATGATGATAATGCAGATACAAACGACGTGCAAGCTAGCCAAGAGAATAACCCTAACAATGTTGAAGGTAATGCTCAAACTGATCAAGCAAATATGCAGATATTTTATCTTAGTAAACGTAGTCCGTAAACCAGTTTGGATGTTGTCCCGCTGTCACCATGACAATGGAATCCCGTCCCCTCCGTGGCAGCGTAAAAAAAAGTATTCCAGTAACCAAATTTCATTTTATTAGATATAAAATTTTCATTCATATGTCAAAACAAGTAAACAACAAGCATATTTTTGGATTTTATTTGAAAAAAAAGTATTCTGAAAACCAAATTTCAGTTTATTAGATATAAAATATAGCAAAACAAGTAAACAACATGCATATTTTCTGCTATCGGCCTACTTGGTTCTGAAGTTTTGATCTATTAGTTATAGCTAGTCCCCTTCCCTCCCACCTCTAATTTTATGGCTCTATCCCTGGGTTTCCGACAATAAAATTGGCTCACCGAACCCTACCATCATCAGAACTGCTGATCTCGGACTTGTCCACCATGATCATAGTTAGCTCTAGCTCGACAGGATGGAAGGAACTCATGTTCAACTCTGACCCACACTCCAAACGGATGTAGGAAGAACAACCGTGCGAAATTGAGAGGCAGTAGAACGCGAGGAGGGGCATGACTCCGTGAAATAAGTGAAGGGGGAGCAAGTAAAGCAGGCTATAGTATCGAGCTTTCCTTCTCTGATTCCGTTCATCTTTGGGATGTCTCTTTTTCTAATATACTCTTGTCTTTTGAAACCTCTTTTTTGGGTCGTGCTAGCCGTTGGCCATGCGGAGCACGACCTGATTGGCCGTCTCCCCCACCGTGTGACGTCACTAAAATGCAAGATCTTTGCAGCATATTCCCACATGTGCAAAAAAAATCTTTTGCAGCATCGTCGCAACAAAAAAAATCAGTTTGAACAAAAAAACGTCGCCTCATTTCAAACACATTCAAGCAGCAAAAATTGTGTATATGCAAGAAAATCCCCATTAGGTTGTAGATAATTGCCTAGATCACACGTATGCAACATGGAGATCAACGTTTGCAGCACCCCGAAGCAACATGTACATCATAACCAAAACATTTGTAGCATATCCCAAGAGTTATGGTAATATGTCACAACATGTTTGCAGCAAAATATACAGAAGTTTAATAGTTCATGGTGTTAGAGTAGATTATATTGTTCTGTATTACCCCATTGTATAAGGGGCTTTCTGCATATTGCACACCTGTACATGTACTATATATTGTGGCCTTTGGCCCCCTGGGAATACAAGCTGCTTATTCCTAACATGGTATCAGAGCCGTAGGGTTTTTTTTTCCTCTCTTCCCGCAGCCGCAGCCGCCGCCCGCCTCGGCACCTCGCCACCGCATCCGGTCGCTGCCCGCTGCCTCTTCCTCGCGCGCCCGGCCTCCCTTCACCACTGCCGCGCCCTCCACGACCGTCCCGCATCCCGTCCCCTGCTCCCGCACCTCGTCTGCAGCCGTCGCCCGCCTCCACGCTTGCGTCGCCGGCCTCCCGTCCCGCACCTCGCCGTCGCCGGCCTTCTGCCTCCACGCTCCCGCATCTCGTCCTCGCGCCCTCCACGCCCGTCCCGCATCCCATCCCCTGTTCCCACTGCTGCTGCTCAGTGGACTTTTCTTCGTCAGCGCTATCAGCCGTCTGGCGATGCTCTTTACCTGTCCGTGGTTCGTCAGGAGCATGATCTTCAGCAGGGCGATTCCACTATTGATGACTTCTACACTCAGAGTGCTGCTATATGGCGTCAGCTTGATTCTCTTCGTACTGCTGTGTGTGGCACCTGTCCCTGCTGTCTGACTGTGCGCGCAGATCTGGAGTTTCAGCGTGTCTATGAGTTCTTGTCGCAGCTCCGCAAGGAGTTTGAGCCGCGCCGTGCCCAGCTGCTTGCCCGTGGTCGTGTTCCGCTCTCGGAGGTACTAGCTGAGCTTCGGGCTGAGGAGACTCGTCTTCGTGGTGCTGGTCTTCTTGAGGTTCCCTCTGTACTTGCTGCTCGTGGTCCTCCTGTGCCGTCTGCTCGTGGTCCTTCTGTGCCGCCAGCCTCGTTGCGGTCTCCAGGTCCGCCGATACTCTCTCCTCCTCCGGCCCAGAGTCAGCCTCAGCAGCCCCGTGCGTCTCCTCGTCCTCCCTGCGCCTACTGTAACAGGCCAGGTCATGATATCTCGAGCTGCTGGAAGAGGGATCCCAGCTTACGTCAGCAGTTCCTTGCTCGTCGGCAGGCTGGTTCTTCAGGATCTTCTGCTGTTGCCCAGGCTGGATTGTCAGGATCTTCTGCTGCTGCACTGTCTGATCAGGACATTATCCGAGGTCTTCGTAGTCTGCTTGCTGCTACAGGCTCTTCCTCGACGGGTACTGCTGGTTCTGTGACTAGCTCTTCGGGCACTGTGCGACCACCACCTTCTACACAGTCAGGTACGTCATCCCCGTGGTATCTGGATTCTGGAGCTTCTTTTCATATGACTTCTGCGTCTTCTATTCTTTCTGCTCTTCGCTCTTTTATTTCTCCTGTCCGTGTTATCACGGCTGATGGTACCTCTCTTCCTGTTTCCAGTCGAGGCACCCTTTCTACTTCCTCTTTCTCTGTTCCTGATGTTTCTCATGTTCCTAGTCTTAAGATGAACCTGTTTTCTGCTAGTCAGCTTACTGATTCTGGTTGTCGCGTCATTCTTGACGCTGATTCTTGTGCTGTTCAGGACCGTCGTACACAGGCCCTGGTTGGAGCTGGCCCTCGCAGCCTTGAGTCCCCGGGGCTATGGGAGTTAGACTGGCTTCACGTTCCCTCCGCTGACACTTCATCAGCCAGTCCTTCTGCGGTCGCTGCTTCTGTCACTGGCTCTTTTCAGCAGTGGCATCATAGGCTGGGTCATCTTTGTGGCTCCCGTTTATCGTCATTAGTTCGTCGTGGTCTTCTGGGGTCTGTCTCAGGAGATGTGTCTTTACATTCGTGTCAGGGTTGTAGGTTAGGCAAACAGATTCAGCTTCCCTATCCTACTAGTGCGTCTGTATCTCAGCGACCTTTTGATTTAGTTCATTCAGATGTTTGGGGTCCGGCACCCTTTGCTTCTAAAGGGGGCCATCGATACTATATTTTGTTCATTGATGATTTTTCACGGTACACCTGGTTATTTTTTATGCGCTCTCGCAGTGAGGTGCTTGCTATTTATCAGCGCTTTGTGGCCATGGTTCGTACTCAGTATTCCACTCCTATTCGTGTGTTTCGTGCTGATTCTGCAGGAGAGTATATCTCCCAGCACCTGCGTGGTGTTCTTGCTGAGCAGGGCACCCTTGCCCAGTTCTCGTGTCCCGGCGCCCATGCTCAAAATGGTGTCGCCGAGCGTAAGCATCGTCATATTCTTGAGACTACCCGTGCTATGATGATTGCTTCCTCTCTTCCGCCGCATTTCTGGGCTGAGGCTGTTGCTACGTCGACTTACCTCATTAACATTCAGCCCTCTGCTGCCCTTCAAGGTGGCATTCCTCTCGAGCGTCTTTCTGGTACCTCTCCAGACTACTCGGCTCTTCGTTTATTTGGGTGCGCTTGCTATGTTCTTCTTCCTCCTCGCGAACGCACCAAACTGACCGCTCAGTCTGTTGAGTGTGTTTTTCTTGGATACAGTGATGAGCATAAGGGCTACCGCTGTTGGGACCCTGTTGGTCGTCGGATGCGCATCACCCGTAATGTCACGTTTGATGAGACGCGTTCCTTCTATCCTCGCCACACCTCTGGCACTTATCCGGTGGATGATATCTCTTTTCTCCTTTTTCTGATTCACCTCCTGCTGTCTCTTCTCCACCTCCTAGTTCTTGTGCGTCTCCTCCATCTTCGGCGCCATCCTCTCCTCCGCCTAGTACTCCTCGTTCTCCGGCTTTGGCTCCTCCTTCTCCTATTCCGTCTTCCTCTTCTTCTGATGCGTCGTCTTCTGCCGATGAGTCTTCCCATTCACGGCCTGTTCGTCAGCGTCGTCCTCCTGACCGTTATAGTCCTAGTAAGTATGGTCTTTCTGTTGTCTCCGAGCCGACTTCTTATCGGGATGCTGAGCGTCATCCTGAATGGCAGCTTGCCATGGCTGAGGAGATCGCTGCGCTTGAGCGCACTGGCACCTGGGATCTTGTTTCTCCCCCTTCTGGTGTTCGTCCTATCACGTGTAAGTGGGTCTATAAAATTAAGACCCGCTCTGATGGATCTCTCGAGCGCTATAAAGCGCGTCTTGTGGCTCGTGGCTTTCAGCAGGAGCACGGCCGTGACTATGACGAGACTTTTGCCCCTGTGGCTCATATGACCACTGTTCGTACTCTTCTTGCTGTTGCTTCTGCTCGACGCTGGTCTGTGTCCCAGCTTGATGTTCAGAATGCTTTTCTTAATGGCGAGTTGAGTGAGGAGGTTTATATGCAGCCTCCTCCTGGGTATTCTGTTCCTGATGGGATGGTTTGTCGTCTTCGACGATCTCTATATGGCCTGAAACAGGCCCCTCGTGCCTGGTTTGAGCGCTTCTCCTCAGTGGTTATCGCCGCAGGCTTCTCTCCCAGTGCTCATGATCCTGCACTGTTTGTCTACACCTATCCTCGGTGTCGGACCTTGCTGCTTCTCTATGTTGATGACATGATCATCACCGGTGATGACCCTGAGCACATTGCCTTTGTTAAGGCTCGTCTACGTGAGCAGTTTCTCATGTCTGATCTTGGTCCTCTTCGCTACTTTCTTGGGATTGAGGTTTCTTCTACAGCCGATGGCTTCTTTATCTCCCAGGAAAAGTATATTCAGGATCTTCTTTCTCGGGCTGATCTTAGTGATGACCGTACTGTTGAGACTCCTATGGAGCTTAATGTTAAGCTTCGTCCTACTGATGGTGATCCTCTTTCTGATCCCACACGTTATCGTCATCTTGTTGGGAGTCTTGTTTACCTTGCTGTCACTCGCCCGGATATCTCTTATCCTGTTCATATTCTGAGTCAGTTTGTCTCAGCTCCTACCACCGTTCACTACAGTCATCTCCTCCGTGTTCTTCGTTATCTCCGTGGCACTATTACTCGTCGTCTTTTCTTCCCTAGTTCCAGCTCTCTCCAGCTCCAGTGTTACTCGGATGCTACGTGGGCGAGTGATCCTACGGATCGTCGTTCACTTTCTGCTTACTGTGTGTTTATTGGTGGTTCGCTTGTTGCTTGGAAGACGAAGAAACAGGTAGCGGTTTCCCGCTCGAGTGTTGAGGCTGAGCTGCGGGCTATGGCTTCGTTGATTGCTGAGGTTACCTGGTTACGGTGGTTGCTTGCCGATTTTGGGGTCTCTGTTACGACACCCACTCCTTTTTTGTGTGACAGTACAGGTGCTATCAGTATCGCACGTGATCCGGTCAAGCATGAGCTGACCAAGCATATTGGTGTTGATGCTTTTTATACACGTGCTCAGGTACAGGATCAGGTTGTTGCGCTTCATTATGTGCCTTCAGATTTGCAGTTGGCGGATTTCTTTACAAAGGCACAAACCCGAGCGCAACATGACTTCTTACTCTCCAAACTCAGTGTTGTGGATCCACCATGAGTTTGAGGGGGGTGTTAGAGTAGATTATATTGTTCTGTATTACCCCATTGTATAAGGGGCTTTCTGCATATTGCACACCTGTACATGTACTATATATTGTGGCCTTTGGCCCCCTGGGAATACAAGCTGCTTATTCCTAACACATGGCATGTTTACGCAGCATTGAGAATCTGAAATTACTGACCTTCGTGTGGGAGCGGGAGCACTGACCTCGCCGCCATGCATCGCTAGCGCGATGAATTGGGCTAGCCGGAACCTCGTTGCAACAACAACTAGTGAGCCTAACCTCATGGTACATGGCACCACGTGGTAGAACCTTGGATTCTACCGGATCGGGAACGTAGATTATAGGGGTGAGAGTGCGAGAAGCGAGGAGGAGGAGGGCGGCGCCGGCGTGCTGGCGCCGTCGCGTGGTTGAAGGGGAGAGGAGGCGGCGACTAGGGTTCAAGGCCGACTCCTCTGGGAGTCGGCAACAATATTGTTGATTATTGCTTAAGTCTCAAAATCCTATTACAACTCTTATATAATAAAAGATAATGGGCTAAGCCCCTAATTTGGCCCACTAATGGGCTTCCTCCGGCTATAGGTGAGGCCGGTCATAACACCACGAGCTCTAACAGATGGATGGCTTCGATTTAACTTGAGACCACCATGAGGTCGTCCATGGATGGAAGCACCAACTGCGGTGAACCGAGTGGGGCAAATTCAGAAGACGGAAGCGGAGGACGGAAAGACGGTTTCCATGGGATGGGCCGATGAGAAGAGCGCGCATGCGGCGCGTCCGGCCGATCCGATCAGATGGGGGATATACCCCTTTTCCGACAATTCCTACTGAATCTTTTTGAGGATTTTTCTCAGTCTGTACAGGGCCACTACAGGAACGGCGCGCTGCGCCGGCGGCCAAATTATATGCCGACGGTTTTTTGTCAGACCCGTCGGCGTATAGACCGGAGAGGCCAGCCCGTCGACTTGGCCCTCAGCGTAGAAAAGGCCATAAGCGTAGCCAGCCTACGCCGATGGCTAGGCTCAAAAGGCCGTCGGCTAAACGAAAGAAATTTTGTTTAAGCACTCAATGTCTAATTCGCTCTGGTCCTGAGCTTGTTCAGCATAAGATCATTTCATCAATAATAATTTGCATGCATGCGTGTCTTGGTCGAATCCAAAATAACATTAGCTGCAGGTGGTTCAGACATCCATCTGCATCTCCAAACTCAATTTGTACTGCCGATCCAAGTCTTATCGAAAACAATTTACAGCGGGACAACTACTCGTGTCCGACCGATCGAGAGAGTCCTGTGCGCAACCGATGCGATACTTCCGAGACATATCATCCCTCGAACTAGCTACAAGAACTTCGAGTTGTTCTCTCTATTTTATACGGTTTTACTAAATCTCAGTCGACTGAGAATTAATAAATTCTCAGTCGATTGTTTAGCCGTCCATTTACTTGGTTGATTGATCGCTAATTTCAATCAAACATGCCAAAGTCGTGAACGAACCAGCTATCTTGGGCCTTTGGCTTAGAACAGAAAAATCAGTGTTGGGCTCAACTTTTTCATCGATGCTTCTTGTTCCTGGGCCGTGAGCATCTGGCTTGTGAGTTCCCTGTTGCTTATTTTTATCCAAATGGTTGCTGCTTTTATTTTTTGTTCTTGTAGCACATTATCATTGCTAGTTATCCGTGCAGCTTGAGTAGGAACAAGTTTTATTTTTCATGACTTTTCAAACAACTGTCGGTAGTTATATTTTTCCGCCATTTTTTTTTGTTTTTTCTTCCTTTCCAGATTTTTAGTCCGACACACTTTTAATTATTCACGGGTTTTTTCGTCAACTTTGAAATTGTTTTCCTTTTCTGGTCATCATGGGATTTTGTGTGTGTTGCCATTTTGTACGGTTAGCTTTAGATATATTTTGTGTTTCTCTCAAAAAAATATAATTTATGTTATCGTAGATTTACAAGGAATTGGCCTATTTTTTGTGTGTGACCAGTAGCTAGGTGTATTGTCGGCTAAGCCATGTGTCCAATTATTTGCAATCACAAGGGTAGTTACACCCCGTGCGTAACTGTGTGCAATTGACTGGCCAGTTGCACCTTGTGCGCAACTGTGTGCAATTGACGGGCCAGTTGCACCCCGTGCACAACTGTTTGCGGGGTCAGTTGCACGGAACCACGTCAGTTGCACCCTGTGTGCAACCATGTGCAATTGAGGTGACCCCATGTGTAATTGTGGGGTCAGGGAGCAGGTGCAGCACAACTGTGTGCAATTGAGGGTCAGTTGCACCCCACGTGCAACTATGTGCAATTGTGGGGTCAGTTGCACACCGTGTGTAACTGTGTGCAACTAAGGGGACAGTTACAACCCATGCGTAACTATGTGCAATTGTGGGGGCAAGTTGCACGTGGTGCGTAATTGTGTGCAATTGAGAGTCAGTTGCACCCCAAACGCAACTATGTGTAATTATGGGGTCAGTTGCACACCGCATAACTGTGTGCAACTAAGGTGCCAGGTGCAAGTCATGCACAACCATGTGCAATTTTGGGAGCAAGTTGCACCTGGTGCGCAATTGTGTGTAATTAAGGGGCTAGTTATACCCTATGCACACCTATGTGTAATTGTGAGGCAAGTTGCACCCGACGCACAACTGAGTGCAATTGTGGGGCCAGTTGTTCTGGTTTGGGCAGTCACATGTGGATTGCAACAAAGATTTTTCATGTTGCACATAGGTTTGGGCTAAGAAATATGTTCTGAACCGTTGGATATGGTGTCATGAGAAGTTACATGTGTATGCAATTGATATTTTCAATTTCAATATGGTAGCATCCGAGTTGGAGTTGCACGTTGGTTGCAATTGCATTTTTTCCTACAAATTTTAAGTTTTTTTAATTTTTTAATTTCCTATAGAACTATGGTTTGTTGTAGAATTCTCGGTGTGAAGAACTTAGAAGCTCATACAAAATGATTTCCGGATGTGAGTGATTCGCTTACATGATCGAGCTGAACTAGTCTGACGTGTTTGTTGTGAGCTAGGTTATACTACTAAACAAACGATGGACCTCTCCCAAAAAAAAAGATGGATATACCCTCGTGGCTCAAGATGTAATTGATTCTTAAGCCCGGTACCTTGTACGGCACAGCGGCAGCTTGTCTGATTATTACTTCGCTGCTATTTCTGGAACGAGGAAACGAGCGACGAAAATCCAATGCCCCATGTGTACCGAACTTGACTAAGATCTTATTAAATCTCAGTTGACTGAGCTGTAGTCGTTCCCTTTTTTATATATCTCCGCAGCGCAAGACGGACAGAGTTGATTTGCTTGGACTTCAGGCTGTTTCTCTTTGCATATTTCCGCAGCACAAAGACAACCAAGCGAGTGGATTCCAGCCGCCATGGCGTCCAAGGTAGACAAGGGCGCCGTCTTCGGAGATGACTTTATCACCGACGAGATCCTCGCCCGTCTGCCAGCCCACTGCGCCGCCCGCTGCGCCGTGCTGTCGAAGCGCTTCCGGAAACGCCTCACAAGCCCACACTTCTGGCTTCGCCACCGCCGCCTCGGCGCTCCCCTGGAACTCCCGCGTGCCGCTCGCCTCTACCATCAAATGGCTGCAAGACCTTCTACTTCCATGGCGTCGGACCCGCGTTCGTCATCAAGCACAGAGTCAGCGTCGACGACGACCGCAGCAGGTATTCAGCATGTTCAACAGCTGACTGATATCTCCGCCACTGATCAAGGGCGGTCGTCCGTCAATGACGTTGATTTCAACCCGGCCACCAAGGAGGGGTACGCCTGACCTAGCCGTTGCGGCACGCTTGCAAGGCGAGGTGCACCTCTGCTTCTTAGCATTTCCGTTGGACCATCTAGCCGCTGGAATTACGTTCGGGATTTGTGTTCAGAATATTATTGTAAAATTTTGTTAATGATTATGTGATTTGCATGTATACGAGTATTCTTCTAAATCTCAATCACTACGGGAGGGCATGACGTTGCCGTGTGCTTGGGTCTTTGCCGTGTGCCAAATATCGGGCACACGGCAACGTCTATCTTTACCGTGTGCGGTAAAGAATAACACACGGCAAAGATTGACACACGGTAAATACGGTAAAAAGCACACGGTAAAGAAAGACACACGGTAAAGAAAGTTGACACGTGTCCACACAACGGAAGCGACGATGGCGCCGTCACGAAAAGTCTTTACCGTGTGCTGGCACACGGCAAAGATTTATTCTTTGCCGTGTGCCAACACACGCTAAAGACCGATTTTTATTTTTTTTCAATTTTATTATATCTATTTGTAATAAAGATATGACTATCCCCGTTGCATAGGTTGTGATAATGTGCCCGCATTCGGCACATAGGTGTATCATGTTATGGAAAACAATATTATCGAAATGAGTTTTCTAAATTATTTTTATAAATATCATTTTTTATTTTTTAAGTGTTAAAAATGACTATTTTTGTGAAGCAAATACAAAAAATATGGTGCAAAATGGTACCCATCCAATTATCACACAAAGTAGTCCATATTTGATGGATAATCCCCAAATATTAGAAATTTTCTCGCTTTCTGCCTAATTTCGCACATTTAAATGACTTTATGTCGATTTTCGGAAAGTAATTCAAATTTGAACTACAAGTGTATGATAGTTTGCTCTGAAATTTTTCAAAATAATCATTTTAAGGTACATAATAAGTGATTATTTCATAGAAACATCAATAGTTTTAATTAAATTGACATTTTCAACGAATAGCCTTGCTCGTCATTTGGGTCGTTTTTTTAGAAAACTCAAATAAAATAAAGAAAACACCGAAAAAAGAAATCCTAAGGCATGGAGTCCTTTTATGTATACTAATTGCTAGTAAAAATCATAAACTTAAATTTTTACCAATTTTCAAAAAGAATCCTTCACAAAAAGGTCTTTCATCTATAAACATGTATAGGTTTCAAGCCAAACGACGAAGATATGACTATTTCCGTGGCATAATTTGTGATAATGTACCCATATTTGGCACATAGGTGTATCTTGGTATGATAAACAATGTTGCCGAACAAAAAAAATTCAAACGAATTTTATAAATATCATTTTTTTATTTTTAAGTGTTAAAAATGACTATTTTTGTGAAGCAATTACAAAATATATGGTGCAAAATGGCTTCCATACAATTACCACACAAAGTAGTCCATATTTGATGGATAATCCCCAAATATTAGAAATTTTCTCGCTTTCTATCTAATTTCGCATATTTAAATAACTTTATGTCGATTTTCGAAAAGTAATTCAAATTTGATCTACAAGTGTGTGATAGTTTGCTATGAAATTTTTCAAAAAATCATTTTAAGGTACACAATAAGTGATTGTTTCACAGAAACATTGATAGTTTTAATTAAATTGACATTTTCAACGAATAGCCTTTCTCGCCATTTGGGTCGTTTTTTTAGAAAACTCAAATAAAATGGAGAAAACACCAAAAAAAAGAAATCCTAAGGCATGGAGTCCTTTTATGTGTACTAGTTGCTAATAAAAATCATAAACTTAAATTTTTTAACAATTTTCAAAAAGAATCCTTCACAAAAAGGCGTATCATCTATAAACATATATTGGTTTCAAGCTAAACGACCAAGAAATGACCATTTCTGTGCAATAATTTGTGATAATGTGCCCATATTTGGCACATAGGTGTATCTTGGTATGATAAACAATGTTGCCGAACAAAGTTTGTTCAAACGAATTCTATAAATATCATTTTTTACTTTTTAAGTGTTAAAAATGACTTTTTTTGTGAAGCAAGTACAAAATATATGGTGCAAAATGGCTCCCATCAAATTATCACACAAATTAGTCCATATTTGATGGATAATCCCCAAATATTAGAAATTTTCTCGTTTTCCACCTAATTTCGCACATTTAAATGACTTTATGTCAATTTTCGGAAAGTAATTCAAATTTAAACTACAAGTGTGTGATAGTTTGCTCTGAAATTTTTCAAAAAATCTTTTTAAGGTACACAATAAGTGATTATTTCACAGAACCATCGACATTTTTAATTAAATTGACATTTTCAACGAATAGCCTTGCTCGCCATTTGGGCCATTTTTTGAGAAAACTCAAATAAAATGAAGAAAACACCGAAAAAAGAAATCCTAAGGTATGGAGTCCTTTTATGTGTACTAGTTGCTAGTAAAAATCATAAACTTAATTTTTGACCAATTTTCAAAAATAATCATTCACAAAAAGACCTATCATCTATAAACATGTATAGGTTTCAAGCCAAACGACCAAGATATGACAATTCCCGTGGCATAATTTGTGATAATGTGCCCATATTTGGCACATATGTGTATCTTAGTATAATAAACAATGTTGCCGAACAAAGTTTTTTCAAACGAATTCTATAAATATCATTTTTTATTTTTAACTGTTAAAAATAACTATTTTTGTGATTCAAGTACATAATATATGGTGCAAAATGGCTCCCATCCAATTATCACACAAAGTAGTCCATATTTGATGGATAATCCCCAAATATTAGAAATTTTCTCGCTTTCTACCTAATTTCGCACATTTAAATAACTTTATATCAATTTTCGGAAAGTAATTCAAATTTGAACTTCAAGTGTGTGATAGTTTGCTCTAAACAATTTAAAAAAATCATTTTAAGGTACACAATAACTGATTATTTCACAGAACCATCGATAGTTTTAATTAAATTGATATTTTCAACGAATGCCTAGCTCGCAAACCTAACCTTTTTTTTTTGAAAAAACTCAAAGAAAATAAAGAAAACATAAAAAAATCCTTCAACATGAAGTGCATTCATGTGTACTCAAAATGTATAAATGATTAATAAAACAGTTAAACAAAATTACCTAAAGAAAGAAACAAAGAAAATAACAAAATAAGAAAAATATAAACAGTCTTTGCCGTGTGCCGGATCTAAGCACACGGCAAAGAATCGCAACCATCTAATTGGCTGAGAACGTTTTCACGCGGATTGTCGTTCTGAACCGTCTGATCCAGCAGGATCCAATGGTCCAATCTCCTTGCAATCAACCATATCTTCTCTCTCCTGACCTTTATCCTCAGCCACACACCCAACTTTATCTTCCCCTCTCGCAAAAAAAATGAAAACCTTATCTTCTTCCACTCCACGCCATGGCTTCCTCCACCAGCCACCCACCACTCCACGCCGCGGCCTACTCCACCAGCTGCCACTCCCGCTCCCGCTATCCTTCGCCAGCTGCCGCTCCCGCCCTCCTCTCACCTCGCCCAATAGGGCCGCAGCGGACGCGGCAGCTTCCCTCCTCTCACCTCGCCACTGCTGCTCTCGACGTACCGACGCGGCGGCCGAGGCTGGCGGCGAGCTCCTGCCTCACCCTGGCTCACCGCTTCCACCACCGCGCGGTCACCACCATCGAGGGGCTCCGGAACAGCCGGGACGGCGACCACGCGGAGGCGGCGAGGACCGGTGGCAGAAGGCGCTGCTTCTATGCGGAGGCGGCGAGGACCGATGGCAGAAGGCGCTGCTTTCCCGGGGAGGCGGCGACCACGCGGAGGAGGCTGCTGCGGAGGAGGCGGCGGTGACGGCGACCACGCAGAGGCGGCGAGGACCGGCGGCAGACGCCGTTGCTTCCGCCCTGAGGAGGCGGCGGTGACGGCGACCACGCAGAGGAGGTAGCTGCGGAAGAGGCGGCTGCGACGGCGACCACGCGGAGGAGGCAGCTGCGGAGGAGGCGGCGACGATGGTGACCACACGGAGGAGGCTTCTACGGAGGAGGCGGCGGCGACCACGCGGAGGAGGTGGCGGCGACATCGACGTCGACAATGCGGAGGAGGCGACCACGCGGAGGAGACGGCGGCGATGGCAACCACGTGGAGGAAGCTGCTGCAGAGGAGGCGGCGGCGACCGCGCGAACCAGCTCGCCCGAAGATGCACGGGAGGAGGAGCTCCGTGGGCTCGTCGTCGGAATAGTGCCGAGGAATCCGTGGACGGCGGCGGCGACGCGGTTGACTAGCTCGTCGGCCGTGGACGATTTTTTTTTTGATAATGTCATCCATCATTGCCGTGTGCTTGCACACACGGGAAAGAGCGACTAGTGGGGCCTACCTATCATCCGCTGCCGTCGACGTCCGTCCACGGTGTCAAGTGGTGGTGGTACCCACTTAAACATGTTGCCGTGTGTCACGTTATTCGGTACACGGTAAAGAAGTCTTAACCGTGCCATTTTTCGCCGTGTGGGCGTTGCCGTGTGGGACACATGGCGAAGGCGTTGCCGTGTGCTTTTTAGGTCTTTGCCGTGTGCACTGGGCACACGGGAAAGATGAGCTCTCCCATAGTGAATGATGCACCCTGGGAGGTGTATCGGTTTCATAGAAGCCTACCTATCAGCCGCTACCGTCGACGTCCGTCCACGGCGTCAAGTGGTGGTGGTACCCACTTAAACATGTTGCCGTGTGTCACGTTATTCGGTACACGGTAAAGAAGTCTTTACCGTGCCATTTTTCGCCGTGTGGGCGTTGCCGTGTGCTTTTTAGGTCTTTGCCGTGTGCACTGGGCACACGGGAAAGATGAACTCTCCCGTAGTAAATGGGCTCAGAGAGCCAAAGTCAAACATATTCAAGAGGGAGGAAATAATACGAAATATTTCCACCTAATTGCAAATGAAAAGCATAGGAAAAAGAAAATTTTCCAGTTGGAACAAGAAGAGGGAACCATAGTAGGTGACGAGAATCTTAAAATTTACATCACTGAATATTATAAAAACTTATTCGGGGCACCGGTCCAGAATAACTTTTCTTTAGAGGAAGGGATTTTACCTCAGTTATCTTAGGAAGAAAACCGTATCCTCACTGATAGTTTCACAGAAGAAGAAATTTTTGTGGCGATTGATCAAATGGAATTTAATAAAGCACCAAAACCAGACGGGTTCCCCGCTGAATTTTACAAATCATGTTGGCACATTATAAAAAACAATCTTATGGCGATGTTCGTACAACTACAACATGGAGGTTTGCTGCTATATAAATTAAATTTTAGGGTGATTACCCTTTTACCGAAGAAAGATGATGCCGTTCAGATCCAACAGTATAGGCCTATATGTTTACTTAATGTGAGTTTTAAGATATTCACAAAAGTTGGAACAAATCGTATTACTGAGATTGCCAATAAGGTAATTAGACCCAGCCAAACAGCTTTTATGACAGGGAGACATATCCTTGAGGGGGTATTTGTTCTTCATGAGACGATCCATGAGCTTCAACGGAAGAATATGGATGGTGTCCTGTTTAAAATCGATTTTGAGAAAGCTTACGATAAAGTTAAATTGTCTTTCTTACAGCAAACGTTATATGAATGGCCAGGGCGGGTCAATTGGAATACGCATCAATGACGATATTGGCCACTATTTCCAAACCCGGAAAGGTCTACAGCAAGGAGATCCTCTATCTCCGATGCTTTTCAATATCGTCGCAGACATCCTTGCCATCCTAATAGAAAGGGCTAAGGATGATGGTCAAGTCGGAGGCCTAATTCCTCATCTCGTTGAGGGAGGGGTTTCTATTTTACAGTACGCTGATGATACGATCATTTATGGAGCATGATTTGGAGAAGGCCATGAACATGAAACTGATTTTATGTATCTTCGAACAGTTATCCGGTCTTAAGATAAATTTTCATAAAAGATAGATTTTCTGTTTTGGCAAAGCAAAGGACATGCAAGATCAATATGCAGAAATTTTTTGATGTGAGCTTGGGTCATTACCTTTCAGATATTTAGGGATACCAATTCACCATCGGAAACTATTAAATAAAGAATGGAACCCAGTTGAGAACTGTTTTGAGAAGAAACTGGGCTGCTGGTAAGGTATGCTACTCTCATACGGAGATAGACTGATGCTCATTAACTCAGTCCTTCCTAGCTTACCTATGTTCATGTTATCCTTCCTTGAAATACCTAAAGGGGTTCTAAAGAGGTTGGATTTCTACCGGTCATGTTTTTTCTGGCAAAGTGATCAACACAAACGTAAATACCGATTGACAAAATGGAATATTATATGTAGGCCAAAAGATCAAGGTGGGCTCGGTGTTGAAGTCCTGGACATAAAGAATAAATGCCTATTAAGTAAAATGGATTTTTAAACTACTCAATGAGGAGGGGATGTGGCAGGAGTTAATACATAATAAATATCTTAAGGATCAAACGCTATCACAAGTGACAGCGAAACCCACAGACTCACAATTTTGGAAAAGTTTCATGAAAGTCAAAAATGATTTCTTTCAGCGAAGATATTTTATGGTTGGTAATGGCCAGTATACCCGGTTTTGGGAAGATACGTGGTTGGGGGACGCCCCACTTGCGGATCAATACCCTTTACTCTATAATATTGTCCGTCGAAAAAACATTTTGATTGCGGACATTCTAGCACAGTCTCCCTTAAATATTGAGTTCCGAAGAGCGCTTATTGAAAACAAATGGGAGGCTTGGCTACATATGGTAGAGCGGTTAATGACCATAACTTTAACTCAGGATGAGGATAAATTTGTGTGGAAACTGGATGCATCGGGATGTTTTACGGTAAAATCCTTATATGCAGATTATATGAATGGCCACAATGTTTTCCTCAAGAAATATATTTGGAAATTAAAGGTACCGCTTAAAATAAGGATTTTTATGTGGATGTGCGTTTTGTGATTCGGAGGAATCTATAGACCATTCATTTTTTGCATGTCCTTTTGCACGCGGTATTTGGACTGTAGTTCACTATGCTTTTAATATCACCCCACCATCAAATACGTCGAATATGTTTGGCAATTGGCTTAACGGGGTAGAGAAGAAAACTAAGGCGCAAATTCGTGTGGGCACTTGTGCATTAGTTTGGTCTCTGTGGAACTGCCGGAACGACATTATTTTTAACAAACGTGCAACCACTAATTTTTTACAGGTTATCCGTATGGCTACTCATCTGATCCACGAGTGGTCTTTCCTACTGCCGGAGGTGCAAAGATCGTATATGGATTTTGGATGTTCCACTCTGAATACGGTCGCTCGGGATATCTACAACCGGGGTGGCTGGCGGCTTGCTAAACGCCTATAAGATGCATAGGCGCTATATTTTCTTGGTCTTTCGCTGGCTTATTTTTGTTTACACTTTATGTGACTCATGACTTGTAAAGGTATTGTACTACACTACTGAAACTTTGCAATAAATGAGGTTGTGTGCATCGATTGATGCAGAGGCCGGGAAATACCCTCATTTTGAAAAAAAATACAATTGGTACAACGCCAACAAGCGCTAACACGATAGGAACGCACACATGGCTTACAACGCAACCCACAACAACTAAAAAAAAATACTATCCTTGCATCATCGCCCGTCAAGAAAGGCGAGGAGACGAAACACCAAGCAACCAAACCACGTCACGACGATAAAGGAACTCTGGTAGGCCAACTTCGACTCTATAAAGGCGCAGATCAACACACCACACACCCTTGAGCGCCTAAGAGTTAGCAAGTGAGTGGCGGGATCGGAACCAAGCCGAGGACGATGTCGACCAAGGGGCGCTAAATGGATCCCTAGTGGGAAATGTATACACACATATACTGATCTACATACATGTTGCTACAATCTGTGGATCAAATGGCTTTGTGCCTAATAGATGTTTGTTCATAATGGTAGGTTGCTACATAGCACATGCTTTACAAATATATATACACAATTGCAAAAAATACACTGAATATCTTAAAGACACTAACAAAAATAATATACCCAATAAACTTTTATTGCATATCGAGTACTCTAGCTATTCACTCGATGATGAATGCACCTTTTCCGCCTTTTTATGCCACCCCATGTTTTAGGCTTCAGTGCCAACTACTAATCTTCATGAATCCATGAATACTAAAGAAGTGGTAGTGACTACAGAAAGCAAAGAAGAGATAGAATGGTCGATAGTGAAGAGATAACATCGTGTTTTAGAAGCGAGGAGCTAAAATGGTAGAAGAGGACATCTAACTAAGAACCAGTTCTACCTCCGTCTATCATTCAGGATGATGATGGATCGGGAGTGTGGAAGTTGGTAGAGCGCCGCTGTCGTCGACCTGGTAATGCGTCGCCAGGGTTGATGACACCGCGGAGAGGCTCAGGTCAGGTGCGTCTGGACCGTGGAGCTCGAGGCCATGCGGGCCGTCTTGGCTCTTTTTGGGTAAAGCGACCTGGCGGTGTGGATCCCTTCGGCAAGAGATCGCCGGAGCTGGGGAAGAGGACCGTTAATTGCGGATCACACAATTCAAATTCTGAAAAAAATGGAAAAGGTTATGGTCATGCGGGCCGTTTTCCGATTCGTGGGCCGACGGCTTCGCCCAGGATGATGGGCCAGGAGGCGGTCATGCGATCACAGCCACCTGGTCGCATCAAAACTACGCTTAACCCTAGGACTCGATTGATTGCGAATCAATCTGGTCGGTCTCCACAGGGACTGCCCGCCGTCACCATGGCGAACAATGGTGGAGGTCGGGGTTTTGGGGATGGCAGAGGCTTTGCTCCGGGGCGAGGCGGCAATGGGGGAGGGTACCCTGGCCGAGGATACGGTGGTGGTGCCCCTCCCGGTCGCGGTGGTGTGGCGGGCCGTCATGGAGGGCAGAATTACGCAGGAGTTGGACAAAGCGGAGCATCGGGTCAGGCTGATCTTCACCAGCAGGACTTTGACGCGGCAAACAACGCCGGTTTTGGTAATTTTCATGCGGGAACTGGCTTCGGCATCGGTGGGCAGCAGCGGCCGTATAACAGGAACTTCCAAGATCAAAGGGGAGGTAGATACGATGGTGGGAACAGGAACTATCCTCGCAATCTTCGAGATGGGTATGCGAACCCGAATCACAACACTCCCACGGTGAACCTCAATGAGGATATGCTTGCAAAGGTGGTTCGTCAAGTGGCCGAGGCGCTGCGGCAGCCGGGCACCTTGCCGGTGGGGGAGAGTGCTGCGGCACCGGGGACGTCGATCCCTCGTTATGTTCCGGTATCCAAGCCGGTGATTGCGGCCAAAGCTGGGAGCTCGGAGGGGGGGAAGGCGGTCACGCAATCCGTAGCACAAGGTGTGGCACATGGAGCTGAAAACCCTAGCAGTGTAGCTGGACACAGTGGTGGCGAGGGGGCAGCAGCAAAGAAGGCCAAGCGGAATGATAAATCTAGATGCTATAGGTGTGATGAACCTGGCCATCATGGCCGGGAATGCACGGTGGAGGTCTGCGACATATGCGAAAGCAAGGAGCATCAACCGGAGGTATGCCCGTTGCTAACGGCGCCGAAACCTCAAGTTATTGTCCATGGGTTGCTCAATGACGGTCTGTTGTTCTATGAGCAGCCTACAACGGAGACATATAAGCCTAAGATAGACAATGTGCGGTTGGCTATGCTTACGGTGACAAATGGAGATCTCTCTATTCCTCAAGTTGTTTCTCAATTGCAGCGCTTAGTTCCGGTGGATCAATTCAATTGGGAGGTTGATCAAGTCGAATATAATGTGTTCAAGGTTCCTTTTCCATCAAAAAGTGAGCTTGATAGGCTTGCAGTCTTTGGGGCATGCAAAGTACCAAACAGCAAGTGTGAGATCACTGTAATGCCTTGGGTAACCAACATGGAACCCATGGAATTGCTGCCCAAAAAATGGATTAGGGTGTCGGGTATTCCTAGAAAATGGATAGGAGACTTTCTTTCTTTGTGGAGTTTGGGATCCTTGTTTGGCAAAACGATGAAAGTCGACATGAAGTTTACACGCAGACACGGAATTTTGCGCATCCTTGTCGGTTGTGTGGACTTTACTCTAATTCCGGCTGCATGGACAATTTTCATCAAGGATGGGTTCTATAGGCTGAGGTTCAAGGTGGAACATCCGGTGGATGCGGGGGACAATGAGGATGATGCGCCACGGTCCCCACCACCGGATGATGACATGGATGAGGATAAGGATGACGAAGGGAATACTGAGAATGAAACAAAGAAGCAAGGCAATGAGATGGAAACATCGGGGAATAACGAGATGTCCGCTGATGAGGTTACAGCATCTTTGTGTAATGATACTCACACTACAAAAAAGTCGCTTGATGGAATGCAAGAGGTGACTTCGGGGTTGGTTTTCTCTCCAAAGGTGTTGAAACAAATTCGTGAAGCTAAGCGTGAGTGGATCGGGTTGGCTAGGGGCACCGCTCATGTTCTGGACTCGGAAGTAGATTCAATGGTACTGGTATCTTCACCGGTGCAGGAATATGATGGCAGGGGGACGCAATATTCAGAGATCGAGCGCAATGCGGCGCCCGGATTAGTTACTGTCAAGCAATCGGTATTAAATGTGGATGCTGATGCGTACACACCTGGTGCGGGAGGCCCCTCGGTGGATCTTGCCGACGGTGGGGTGGCGCATGAAGTGCAGCGCGGTGCGGCGCATGATGGCCAGCGTGTTGCGGCGCAGGTCGAAGGTGTGCTCACAGCTGATTCTGAAGATGTTTTTGAGGCGGAACACTTCCCTGTATCTGGCCTTGAGGCACCACCTACTCCAGTGTTCAGGGATATGGAGGTTGTGCTGATGGAAAGTCCAGCTCTCTCGCCCATCACACGTGTGCACCCACGCGGGGTGTGCAAGGATGGGCTCACGGAGGAGCTGGAGACACCGTCAAGGGAGGAGATGAGAGCCTTCGGTGGGCTTTCCGACGTCGAGGTGCGGGCGAGTGCGAGGCTGAAGGCGCAGCCGAACGCCGATATGCCACTCCTGGAGCGTGCGGTGGAGTTGGCAAACAAGAAAAACCTTGTCTACCCGAAAGGTACAAACAGCCTCCCTACCTCTTCTTTTATGTCTTTTTTGGATTCAGAAATTAAGAGTAGGGCGGATAGATTAGGCATTTCTTTAGGTAAATCAAAAAGCCAAATTGATTCTTCTATTTTGAGTATTAGGAATACTGAAACTGAACGAAACATAATTTTCCTTAAGAATAATTTACCTCCACAAGATAATGATTCGAACCTCGTGATGCGACGAGCGTCTAATCTTTGTGAGGAGTTTGATGAGGGTGGAGAGTTAACAGATGGTCATGCGGACCTTCCGACTCAAGGACTCACCATTAAACAGGGAAGGAAGAAAAAGGTGTCTTCCCAACGCATTCCTAGACGTAGCGCTCGGTTAAAAAAATTAACAAAACAATAAAATGAGAGGAATGATTTGGAATTCCGATGGTTTCGGGGATACGGCGAAACATTTGACAGTGCATGATGCGGTGAGGGAACAAAAATTAGATTTTGTGGCTCTAGTGGAAACAGGACGATCTTCGTTTGCTACTCCTTTTTTAAAATATCTAGCTGGAGGTTTTGATTTTACTTGGTACTGTATGCCTCCTCATGGGCGATCGGGAGGGATGCTAGTAGGGTTCAATAGCACATCTTTTTCTGTCCAAAGCGTTGTGTCAGGAGATTTTTGTGTCAAATTTCAAGTAAGATCAAAAAGGGATGGTTTTTTGTGGTCATTAGTTGTGGTTTACGGTGCTGCACAGGATGATAAGAAACCAGATTTTTTGGCCGAGTTAGTCCGGATTTGCGAAGGGGACAATTTGCCAATGTTAGTAGGAGGGGACTTCAATATTATTAGACGAGAGGAGGAAAAAAATAATTCAAATTTTAACCCACGTTGGCCTATCATCTTTAATGCGATTATTGAGAGTTTAGAGCTAAAAGAGTTGGAGCTTTCGGGTAGACAATATACCTGGGCAAGTAGAAGGGATACACCAACTTATGAAAAGCTTGATCGGTTCCTCGCTAGTGTTGAGTGGGAGCAGAAATACCCTTTGGTGTCGGTTCATGCGATGACCCGTACAGTGTCTGATCATACACCTTTAATTATTGATTTGGGGGAACAAGCCCATGCAGGAAATAAGAATCATTTTTCTTTTGAACTATCTTGGATGCGCCAGGAAGGGTTCAAGGAAATGATTGAACGTGAGTGGATGGCGGTTCAGCACGGGAATTCTCCTCTTGAGCGGTGGCAAAATAAAATACGTCATCTTAGACAATTCCTGCGAGGTTGGGCAAAAAATTTGAATGCGGAATTTAGAAAGTTAAAGGAGCAACTACTTCATTTGATCGATCACCTAGATATTAAAGCGGAAACAAATCCTTTGAATGAGGCCGAGCGGGCAACTAAAAAGGAAGCTGAAATAAATTTAGGTAGACTTTTACGTGATGAAGAGTCCAAGTGGGCTCAGAGGGCAAAAGTTAGATATGTACAGGAAGGAGGAAACAACACACGTTATTTTCATCTTATGGCTAACGGGAGACATAGGAAAAAGAAGATTTTCCAGCTAGAACAAGATGAGGGGACTATTGTAGGAGAGAAAAATCTTAAAGTGTTCATTTCGGAATACTATAAGAAACTTTTTGGAGCACCAGAACCGAATTTTTTTGCATTGGATGAGGCGTTTACGAATGATATGCCTCAAATTTCGACGGATGAAAATAATATCCTTACATCGGAGTTTACGGAGAAGGAAGTACATGATGCCATAGCACAAATGGAACACAATAAATCACCAGGCCCGGATGGGTTTCCGGCGGAGTTTTACCAAACTTTTTGGCATATTATAAAAAATGATTTAATGGCCATGTTTGCCCAATTGCGTACGGGTGAACTACCATTATATAAGCTGAACTTTGGGATTATAACGTTGTTGCCTAAGAAGGAAGATGCTAGTAGGATTGAGCAATATAGACCTATTTGTTTGCTGAATGTTAGTTTTAAAATTTTCACTAAAGTAGGCACAAATAGAGTAACATCAATTGCGAGTAGAGTTGTGCGTCCAACTCAAACGGCGTTCATACCAGGCAGAAATATTTTAGAAGGGGTGGTTGTTTTGCATGAAACAATTCATGAGATGCACAAGAAGAAACTAGATGGGGTTTTGTTTAAAATTGATTTTGAAAAGGCATACGATAAGGTGAAGTGGTCTTTTTTACAACAAGTGTTGCGAATGAAGGGGTTTGCTCCGGTGTGGTGTGAGTGGATTGCCAAGTTTGTGCAGGGCGGGAGTGTGGGCATACGGGTCAATGATGATATTGGCCACTATTTCCAGTCTCTTAAAGGTTTACGTCAAGGAGACCCGTTGTCTCCCTTGTTGTTTAACCTTGTTGCGGATATGTTGGCCATTTTAATTGCACGAGCCAAAGAAGATGGTCAGGTCGGGGGACTAGTACCACACCTAGTCGACGGTGGCATTTCTATCTTACAATATGCCGATGATACGATCTTATTTCTTGAACACGACGTTGCGAAAGCCGTGAACATGAAACTTATATTGGCTTTTTTTGAAGAATTATCGGGGTTGAAAATAAATTTCCATAAGAGTGAGTTATATTGTTTTGGAAAGGCAGTGGAGGAGCAAGATCTATACCGAAGTATTTTTGGGTGTGAGTTGGGCTCTTTACCTTTTAAATATTTGGGTATACCTATACATTATAGAAAACTTCTTAACAAGGAATGGAAACCGATTGAAGATCGCTTCGAGCGGAAGTTAGGGTCTTGGATAGCTAAGATGTTATCATACGGTGATCGTCTTGTGCTTATCAATTCGGTTTTAACCAGTTTGCCGATGTTTTTCTTGTCTTTCTTTGAAATACCTAAGGGGGTACGTAAGAGACTAGACTATTTTAGGTCAAGGTTCTTTTGGCAAAGTAATCAACAAAAGAAAAAGTATAGACTCACAAAATGGAATATAGTGTGTAGGCCAAAAGACCAGGGGGGTCTCGGCATTGAGGTCCTTCAAATTAAAAACAAATGCTTACTAAGCAAATGGCTTTTTAAACTTCTTTCGGAGGAGGGGGTATGGCAGGAATTATTAATAAATAAATACTTAGGAGGTAAAACGTTATCTCAGGTTCAAGCTCAACCTAATGACTCGCCCTTTTGGAAGGGATTAATGAGAGTTAAGGATGATTTCTTCCGACATGGATCATTTACTGTTGGTAACGGCCAGCGAACATGTTTCTGGGAAGACGTGTGGATGGGCAATACTGCACTTGCGTGTGAATACCCATCCCTATACAACGTGGCAATGGACAAGCACATCACGGTTGCAGAGGTGCTAGGAAGATCTCCGATCAACTTACGGTTTAGAAGAAATCTTGTTGGTTTGACTAGGGAGCGATGGTATCATTTAGTTGAAAGGCTAATGCGTATTCATTTGACTAATGAAGTGGATAGGTTTAATTGGAGGCTAACACCAACGGGTGTTTTTTCGGTTAAAACCTATTACGCTGAATTGATGAACGGCACTACAAGTTACTTGCGAAAATACTTGTGGAAGTTAAAAGTACCACTAAAGATTCGTATCTTTTTGTGGTTCTTACATAGAAAAGAACTCTTAACAAAGGATAATTTAATTAAGCGACGATGGATAGGGTGTAAGAAATGCGTCTTCTGCGATACAGATGAGACTGTAGAGCACCTTTTCATATCGTGTCCTTTTGCTAGAAATATTTGGCGTCTTGTCCATTTCACGTTCAATATTAAACCCCCGTCTAGCATACGGAATATGTTTGGGCAATGGTTACACGGCATAGACAAAAGGTCCAAAGAGCTTATTAGGATTGGCACTGCGGCTATGTTATGGGCCATTTGGAACTGTCGCAACGACATTATTTTTAATAAGGCAAAATCTATTCATTATTTGCAGGTTATAAACAAGGCGACTTACTGGATCCACATGTGGTCATTTCTTCTCCCTGCGGAGCGGCGTGGTCTCATGGATACAGAATGTACTCGAATGATGATGGTTGTACGGGCTATCTTCTGCCAGGGTGGGTGGCAACATCATAAGAGATTAGATGGATAGAGCTTGTTTCTTGTGGTTGATTTTTGTATCTACGATGAGTGATCCTTGTTTTGTAAACCGAATGATTTTTTAATAATTGCGGTGGCTGTGTGCATCATTTTGATGCAGAGGCCGGGGATCCGTACACTATTTTCTAAAAAAAAACTAAGAACCATAGATTTTTATTGTGTGTCTTAATTAAGAATAGGAGGTGTTGGGCAAATTAACGGAAAAACTAGGAAACAATGTTGCTCCATTGGTTTGCCTTATTGACGAAACCTCTTCATTGGGTAACCTACTCATTCAAGTTTTGGCCCGTGCCATCATCCCATTACATTCGCGTCGAAAACCGCAACGCCTTTGTTCTTTTCATGGGCATCTTTTTCTTACTCTTCTACATGCCTCCTCCATTTATTGGTGTAAACTTCATTCCCGCCATGAGAGTTCAGTTAAGAGAGATTAATGTATTGGGCTAATGAAGGATAGAGATTTGCTTGAAAAGGTTATTTGTTTGCTTCCGAGGACTAAGTCCAGTCGTTCATAGCTTGTTAAACGGATTATCTAAATTTTACAAATTTTACCAAGTACGACCACCGACGCTAGATAGAGGGCTCAACTAAGAGAGAATACACAAGGCATGGAGTTAGGACAGCAGGACTTTGTGAGGGATTTTTTTTAGCGGGCTTTGGGAGGCATGAGCTTGTATTAATAAAATTACATGATAATCATTATAGGTTTGTGTGCATTATTCGGAATACAGGTAGTTCTATACTTAAGTAGTTTCCCACAACTTAAAAAGGTGTGTGTTTGCATCTCTCGAGGATATACATTTTCATAAACTGTCACAACAATAGTATACATATTTTGTGATGATCTCATGTGTATGTAGCAGCGGCACTAGGCCTTCCCTAATGTATTGTATCTTAGTGCGTAATCCTAGATGTATTGTATTTTAAGAGAGTACTACCCTAATGCATCGTCTCTTAACTAGTGTGTCTTAAAGAGGTTGTATTTAATTGATTTTGTGATCATGTTTGCATTGCAATATTGTGGCCTAATTGTTGCATGAACCAAATACTACCTATTTTTCACAACCGCTATGTTTTCATCACCGGGCAGTTCATTCTCTTCAGCCACAGCGAACGTCGGCTGAAGTGCCGTATAGCCAAGTAATTAGGCTTCATTTCTACTTCGTTACTTCGGAGTAGTACGTACATGCAGCGCGATTTATTGTGCGCTAGTATATGCAGTGTTTAAAAAAATGCAAATATATTTCGCAAAAAAAATACAAATACAATATGTACACGCTAGTCAGAATCGGTTGAATTTCAACATGTGAGACGCATTCAGCTATGAACGTGTGATAGTGTGTACCTGGCGGAGCTTGCCACAACCTCCTGAGGGGCAAAATACAATATCTGATTTTATGGGGGAGGAGCAAAACATACACAAACACTCTATCTAAACTCCCTCAAAAGAAAATCCTGAAGACATATGCAAATCCGGGGGGGGGGGGGGGGGGGGGGGGGGGGGGCGCTGAACTGCACTAAGCTCCGTCGTTGGGTGGCTAAGAGCCGTTTCTCTACTAACATACGGTTCTTCTCCTTTTCCTCTTAATTAGACTGCCACGTCAAATTTATGCCTATGTGGCAGGGCTAAGAAACGATCCTTATAGCAAACACGTACCTTTTTAAGTCTGAGAGAGCTGACCGCGGTCTACGACGGGTCTCGCCTTAATAGGTACGTAATTAGCACAAAACTTGTCTTTTGTCATGTATGGAAAAAAGTTTGATCATTTTTGCCACAATGAAAGTTGATCGTATTGCTTGAAAATTTCATATGCAAAGAAGAGGCACACAATGTTTTATTAATTTATTTGAGATTGATCTTTTTTTTTCCCGGTCCTTCCAACGTATTCTTGTTTTTGCTCACTCATTGTCCTTTTCAATTTCAAATTGCTCACCCTCCTTGTTCTTTTTAGTACTATATAAATACACATATGTCACATCCGACGCAAAAGTTGATCATTCTGCACGAAGAGGCACGCATTGTTTATGAATTTCTTTGACGCCTGATCTTTCTTTATCGATCCTTCTTGTGACGTCTTCCTGATTTTGCGCACCCCCTTGTTCTTTTTACTTTCGGACTGAGCGTGTGGGTATTGTCGGGGGGATGATCCCCCGATATACCAAAGTCCACGACTCGACAAAATCATGCAGCTGGCTGGCTGCCTGCCTCCGGCTGCCTGCCCATCTGCCTGGCCGGTTGGCTGCACTGAAGATCTGTCCGGCTGGCCCTCCTGCTGGATGGCCAAATCCGGCTGAAGACTTGTCCGGCTGGCCATCTGCCTGGCCAGCTGGCTGCCCTGAAGCCCTGTCCGGCTGGCTGCCCTGAAGCCCTGTCCGGCTGGACAACCTGTCCGGCTGGACAATATGTCTGGCTGGCCGCCTGCCAGTCGGCCCAGGTCTCCGACACGGCAATGTGGGCTACAGGGAGCCGCCGCCCGACCGCACGTCGCCCGCACTGCAGCCATGACTGCCTCCACGACGAACAGTGCGGGGCGTACAGCAGGCCGCTGACCCGGAACCGGCGGAAGCGGAGCCGGCAGGGCAGGAAGCGCGCCACCCGGCTCCTCACGTCCCCGACAGCGGCGCCTCCATACCGCGCGGCGTCCACTGTGCAAGAAGGAAGAACACTGTGGAAAGGAAGAAGACTGTAGCCGGACCCGGCGGGGCCGGGTCGGGCAGCCAGCCCCAGTAGCCAGTGTGTAATTATGAGCCGGCCCTACTTGTACAGCGACCCCTCAGCCCTATATAAGGGGGGTTGCGGCCACCAGAAGAAGGAGAATCCGAGTCGGCCCGATCCAGTGGCCCCGATCCGATCGAACCACCAAACGAGCTAGACCGGCCGATTCCTGGAAGCACTAGTTCCTCATACAGATCAAGAAGCTCCTTTGTAACTTGTCCACTGGTAATAAGAAGAAGGAAGGCAGGAGTAGGAGTTTTACCTCACCATGAGGGCTCCGAACCTGGGTAAATCTTGTGTTAGTGTGCATGCTTGTGCTCTATCCCGCCTGCAGTGCCCGCCGGCTGTGTTAGTTACTCCCACACCTCTCAAGCCTATAATTAGGCATATGTCCACACCACGACAGGTATACACACTTGTCGTAGAGAAAACTCCAAGACAGAGAATCATGGCCCTCGACAAGAGACAGTTAGTCACGTGCGTGCATATTTCGTTCTTTCATTTTACAAGTGCCGAAGCATTTGGATGGATGGTCTTGCCGTCATTTACATTGCTTACGTACCACCGACGTGCATCTTTAGTCATTTCTTTATGCATGTTCTAAAGTAGGTTATTAACATGTTCATGTAGCATCTAGCCAGATTTGTGGGAACATTGAAGAAAGTGGAAGCCTACGAGAAAAGCAAAAAAAGAAAAAAAAATCCGGAATCAAAAGAAGGAAGCCGGTGCTTGCATAAAAAAGGGGGAAAAACAATAGGCCGCGTGAAACAAAGAATGAAAGGAAACATTGGTAATCAATGTGTATGTGAAGAAAACATAGGAAAGGAAAGTAAGGAAATGGAAACGTGCTGATCTGAAGGCTGAACACAGTGAGGTGAAAAGGGGAAAGCACGAAAAACAAGAAAAAAAACTAAAGAGCGAAGAGAACAGATATGGTGTAGGCATGTCAGAAACAAATCAAACAAAACAGACCAAGGATCAAAGAAAAAAAGGTGAAAGAAAACGAAATGGTTATTTTTTGAAATAAGAAGAGCAAAGCAACGGGAATCATGAATCAAAGGAAACTGAGGTGCAAAAGAATGCTTTTTTTTCAGGTAAACAACAATCTAAGGTAAGTGGCATGTTTGGTGGTCAAGAAAAGAGAACAAATGGTTGTTTGAAGGAGGAATACGGGAAGAAAAATATATGAAAAACAGAGGAAAGCATAAAAGAAAAAAACAGAGATATTGTTCGACGAAGTATAGACAAATCCTAAACCCAATGCAGTTCTATTCATGAAACAAGAAACGAAGGGCCATTAAGCTTTTGCAGATCTATAATTATTCCGCAAATAAAGATAAACCCACGTATAACACAAACATGATACTCCCTCCAATCCGATTTGAGTGTCGCTGGAAATGAGCTAGCTGTGTACAACTAACTAACCACTCACGACACTTTTTTAGGATTAGAGGGAGTACATAGCATCAAGGTTTGCATCCATTTCTAGGTCGACATGAATCCGAAAGAATATTGCTTTATATCACCACTAAGTGGATAACAACAGAAAATTACATGACGATTATCCAAAATTGCCCTCCTTTATAAGAAAAATGTACTTCAACTACGCCAGCACGTGTTGTGCGTATACAGATAAAAATGAAAAATTAATCAGAAATTCACATTGGCTACGGAGCTCACATGCTCCTGGTATATTCAAAAAATACAAAAAGCAAAATATTTCCAAAAATTCCAAAACAAATTGAAGACAAACATATATAGGTTTTGAACATACGTGCAATGTTTCGAAATGACATTTGTGATGTTCTCTGTGAAAAAATCAGTGGCCAAAATGAGATTTAAAAATACATTTTTAGAAGTAATAATTTTGTTTTTTCGCACAGAGCTCCAAAAATATTATTTCGTCCCAAAACTTTACGCGTATGTTGACAAGTTATATATGTTTGTCGATTTTTTTTAGAATTTTTTGGAAATGTTTTACTATTTTTATCAAAAAAAAATACCAAGAGCATATGAGTTTGAGAGCCAAAACGACTCTCTCTTAAATAACCTTCTATATAGAAAATCTACTTGAAAGTTTGGTTTCTGTTATCTAGAAATACACAATGTTGAGAAGATTAGTACATAATGGGTGCCTCGTGCACATGTTATACAATTGTTGGACGAGTAAATACAAAGAAGATGACTAAGAGTAAACCCTTTTTTTTACCGTTAGAATGCAGTTCAAAGCACAAAACAGATTGCAACGACAAATGGTCAGCACTGAACAGATAATGAATGGAAAAAAAAGGTCCTCTAGTCCAACGGCTTCCAGTTGTAGCTTCCTCTCCTTCGGACCACAGCCATTTAGTTTTGGGCTTCCAGCCTATATTAGGCTTAGGCTGGAGCATATGTCCAGATGGGCCGTGACGATCTCACTGTCGGTAGAACACGTTGTCAAATTTGGTGGTATCAACTTTAGAGTGGCAGACCTAAAAAAATTAGAGTGACGATTTCGCAACCCAATTCCCCTTTCTAGGGAGTAAAAACTGAACCAGGGAGACCGAAAAGAAAGAGAAGGGCGCATGCAGCACTGCCTCGCCATTAGAAAAAAAACAATATAAACCTAGAAGTAGCCGTACAACCGTACTAACTGTATTCAGTTAGCGCCGCGTTTGACAAAAGGAGGGTTAGAAAAATGGAAAGACAAAGCTAGTTACATGAAAGATGTTGATTCCATGCCCGGGATCCTGCCACGGCAACGTAGTACTACTACTCGGCAGCGGCGGCAGACGCCAACTCGCTTGGGTGGCCTACACTATGGCCGCAACAAAGCCAGCTCCTCCCATTTTCGACAAAGCAACGACACCTGGTAGTTTGTCCAATTTTGATAGTTCAAACTATTTTATACTATTGGTCATTCTTCTAGAATTCTTAGATATGTAAGGTTTGAATAAGTATATATATGACATCGCTAAAATCAGCAGGTCAAATGACTCTACCCCCAATAGATACTTCATGTTTTCCCTTTTATATGACGTTTTGACGAGCTTAATTATCTTGCCATTACGTCTTATAAAATTAACAGAGGGAGTATTTGCTAATAATGGTGGGATGCTATTGTACACATACATGTGCAATGACAGCTTCCTACTTGTTTCCTTGTTAAAGACATTATGTGGAGTTGGACCTTCACTAGGGTGAAAACCCAGATTCTAACCTTGCTGGTTAGATCGGACGACGACGGTGTTTATACATGTTAACTTCCCGAAGGCGTCGTTTTGGAGAACATTTGTCGGAGTCTAGGTGTCATCATCACTGGTGCTGCTCTTGCTGCTGCGAGTCTATGATTGTTTTGGCGGGGACTTTATTTTCTTTTTTCTTCTTTATTTTTTTGGTTGTGTGCATCCTTGATATCTATTATAGACATTATGTTGTTGCAGAGGCTGGGTGTAATTGATATCATCTTGGTGTTAATATATTTCCTTTATCGAAAAAAATGTGCACAAATGCAAAAGTACTCTCAATTTCTTAAAGACACTGACGAAAATAAATGTACCCAATGAACTTTTATTGTACATCTAAGAGTACTCTAGCTACCCACTCAACGATGAGTGCACATTTCCCGTCTGTTTATACTACCCCATGTTCGAGTCTTCGCTTCATATCACTACTCTTCATGAAACCATGTACAATAGAGAAGTGGTAACAGCTGTAGAAAGCAACAGAGAGAGAAAATGGACTATAGTGAAGAGATAACATATGTGTCTAAGAAGCATGGAACTAAAATGGATGAAGAAGGACTTGTAACTAAGAATGATGAAATTGACGTGAAAAACTATTCGTCTTTTAATTAGGAATACATTAGACTTTTCCGTGGTAACACAAGGGTAATCACCTCTTTTTTATCTAGTTCGCTATGTATCGTTTCCTGATCGAGCAAACCTCGCCGCTTCCTCTACGTGGAACGACAACGAGCTTGGGATGCTACTGGCCACGGCCATGATCGGAGGCTCGTGATGACCAAATTCTGCAAGACCCTGCTCCCGAGAGTCTTCTGTCTCCCAAATAGAGCATCAATGCAATGGAAGCAGTGTCATTGTGACGATGTGATTTTTCTAGTTGATTGACTAGGATGTTATTGGAGTCTGAAAACTGCACAATGTGTAAGCCCAAACAATCTTTCTCGAGCACTACCTTTCATTTCTGCAATCATGCGTGAACTCCTAGTACATCTTTCAAGAATTTGTCCACCTTAGTGGTAAGCAATTCTTGGCAGACCCCTGATGCACATGCACATCACGATGTAAGTATGTAGCACATGTCCATGCCTGAAATCACCGTGCATCCTCCATTCACTAATTACTAAATTTTCAACTCGGACTCGCCGGAGTTAATGCCCCGGTCACGGCTTTACAAAGGTATATTGGTAGCTTCAGTTTGTCCTTCCGGTAGGCCGGGCGCTCGGGTGCTGATTGGTAGTCACCTCCGGACGATTCCTAAGGTTGCTCGGTTTTGTTCTCGCAATCGTCATCGGGGCTAATGCGGCTTCAAGCCCCTATCACAATCTCTTCACATGATAATGAACATTTAACAGATTTAATAGATTTTTATTTTTTTAATTAATTGCGACACAATGACTTTTCTCTTGATTGCGGTTTTAAACATATTGTACTCCATTGTTTTTCCAGGTTGTACTCATGTATGTGCACATCAGAGTACAAATTAATATTATCCGTTATATTTTAACATATGGATGGCTCATTTATTTAGGGGTACAATATAATAGCTCGGAGAGCTCACATATGCAACATTGATTTGTCATTAGAAACAAACTATGTTAACCTAAAAGTAGCAGCTAAACTATACTGGTTGTATTAAAAGAGAAGGGTTACGTTATAGAGGACAGAAAAAGGGAAACAAAAAATTAG
Organism: Puccinellia tenuiflora; assembly: GCA_012064385.1. Taxonomy (NCBI): domain Eukaryota; kingdom Viridiplantae; phylum Streptophyta; class Magnoliopsida; order Poales; family Poaceae; genus Puccinellia; species Puccinellia tenuiflora. The sequence goes on along the minus strand of QRDG01000502.1, from coordinate 553,273 downwards.
TTACACGAGCAAACACTCTAATCCAACTAGGCCTTAACGTGTTGTTTACTGAAGACTTAGCTCGCCAGTTGCCAGTGCATGCGATCACTAACCAATCGACGACACTACATTAATTACAAGATATCTGAGATTGATGAATGGTCTGCCGGGAGTGAAGCTAATAATGTGCTAGCTCCCATGTCATTTATCGACATACACATAGCCTTATCCCTTTTGCAAGTATAACTATATATAAAGGGCCAACACCGTAGGAAAGCCACTAGGAATTTAGTTTTTCAGAAAAATTATAGCGTGCAGGTGTGGGACCGTGACTTTTTTTAATAGTCTTGGAGATATCAATTAGGAATGTGTTGCATCAGGAACTTGAGTTGAACCGTAGAACATCTATGTGGTTCGTGATGCGACTTGATTTGTACGTTGAGTGGTGTTGGTTCGCCAATGCGGCTGATTTCTGATCCCGGAGAGGAAGAATAAACCTATGGGTTAGGAGGATTTTTCTGGTATCTTTTACCTATGCTAGAGATATGAGCAACCGAAACGCTCAAGTCCTTTTATCCGGGTACAATGATGTTCAAAGTTTTAACATTCTGAAATAGTTTATAAAACATATTTTAGTCTTTCAAACTAGTTCGTTCCTGTCAACTTTTACCAATATAACTTATTCTTTATTGTATCTAGCATTCGATCCTTACTTTGGTATTAGTTTTTGTCTCTAGCTCTAGATTAATAGATCTATCTCCTCATGATTCCATGGTCGTAAGAAACCAGCTCCTTCAAATGGCACATCACATAGTAAAGCAATAGTAACAAACTAGTAATTTCGTGGAAACTAGACAACATGCTAGGATCTCTTTGTCCAATTTGCTTTGACATTTTTGCGAGCTAACCATGCGCTACCGTAATTGGTCTGGGTGATGTATGTAATTGTACCATATGGGTGCACGTATAAGAAAGCAATTTTTATTTTTCAGCACCATATAAAATTCTGCCACAAGAAATGCAGGTAACTATTCATCCTTTGTTTTGACCGAAAAACAATTGGAGTTTCTTTTTGGCAAACATGACTTTTTCAATCTCGTATCACCAACTCATGAAGGAGACTTCACATCACTTATGCTTATGCTTGCTCAGAATTATTCTGTGCACATTTGCATGGATGAGTTTGAAGCCACTCACTAATCAAAATCATATGTTCTATCACATGAAGGTCTTGTATGTCAAAATTGGTAAAGCCTTTACGTTTGCATGATTCTGAAAATGTCTAGATAGTAAATACATGGGAAAATGAGAAAAATGCATGTACAGAACACATAATTTTGTAACTTTGGTGTTGGTTCATAAGAATAGAAAAATAATGGAGTAGCAATAAACATATGTAGATCAAAGTCATGCCACACGTAAATTTACAATTATGTTCATAAGTCACCGAAAAACTTGGTCTTATACTTCGTGCATAGGAATTCTAAAAAGAGGTCCGAGTGGATTGTGAAATTTTCCATTGAACTAAGATCAAAGGAATATTATGAACCAAATAGATAAAATAGTGCCACCGAAGGTAAATTGTTTGTTTTCAAGTTTTTCCTTTATATTTTAGATGAACAAATGCAATATAAAGACATTGAATGCCCAGCCAGTACTAAAGCCCACAAGGTTCGAATACACATGCACAAATGCAGAACCACTCTCAATTTCTTAAAGACACTCACGAAAATAAATGTACCAAGCGAACTTTTATTGCACATCTAAGGCCTTCCGTAATGCGGAACGGCTCTACCGTTTCTTACGCTATTCCAGATCATCATTTTTTTTTTTTTTTGAGGTTTGGGTCATCATTTTATTGACAGCTCCACCAAGTGTTTCTCTGCGTACTTTCCATCTACTCCTCCGCATTAATTCTTTGCGCCCATTTAATCGACCGCTCCAGGCTCTAATTGGCCCTTGTATGCTGGGTGGGGGAGTTATTGGCCAAACCGTTTTGGACTCTGTGTCAAGAACCGTAGCTAACACAAGAAACGTTTCTTCCTCTTTCTTCATTATTATTATAAAGAGTCCTCCACATGAGAGTGGCGTTTTGGTGCCCGGGCTCATATGAGCCCGGTTTTGTTTTCGATTTTTTTAAAATAGTAAAATATTTCGAAAAATTCTGAAAAAAATTGTACATGAATGTCGTGGTGGGTTGCACGGCATATCCATCAGAGATGGAAAAGATTGCGGGGCAGGCAACGATCGGATGCTCGCGCGGGATTAGGCAACAAACATGCAAACACACGCTAGTTACCCAGGTTCAGGACCCTAAGTAGCTTTTCTCTCCCATGTCCGCATGTGCCTCGCGCAGGAGGTCTCTGCATGCTTTATATAGGCAGCAGCTAGGGTTTCTGGATTACAAGGAAGTTACATGTTTGCCCCTATGACATCACTACTCTGTGAGCCGGCTGGAGCCCGTTGTCATGATTTGGTACAGGAGATGCCCGACAGCGGTTACACGACCCTGGCCCACTTGTACGGAGCTGTCGGTTGGCACGGCCGGCTTGAGCCTAGCCGGCCGTCCGCCTCCGGATAGACGCGGCGGCTTGCTTCATCCGGCTGGTTCCAGGCGGCACGCCGCAGCCGGCACTTGCGTAGCCGGCCCATGGAGTTCTGAAGAAATGGACCTCTTTAGGATATCCGGGGTTCATATCCCCGACACTAGCCCCCGAGATCGTGGAGTCTTGCTAGCTTGCTGGGAAGGCTTCTCGATCTTCCCCCCGGTCTTGATCGCTGCGGTTGAGATGTCGAGGTTGGAGTTGGCGCCGGCTGGAACCGAGGCCGGATGGAGCTGAAGCTTGTTCGTGGGGAGGGCCCCATGGGCACTCCTGTCCTTGGTTGTACACTGTCGAAGTAGTCGTTGATTCATCCGGCTACGGGAAGCCGGATCAATAGGTCTCTGCGGCTCGGAGTGGCCGGCTTGGTGGCTTAGGTCGTGGCTTACGTCAGCCACGTTTCGCCGCTTCGGGGAGCCGTTGGTGTTCTGCCCGAGGCCTGGCGTACGTCGCCTCGGCTTCACCGGGCAGGATTTTCTGTGGCAACTGCGTGCTTGCGGGATCGTCTGCGGAAAGTGCGGCGCGGTTGCCCGCCACGCGGCGTGACAGGCGGGGCGGTTCCGCCTGCCCTGCTTTCAAAGTGGAAAGAGGGGGAACGGCTGGAGATACCGCTCCCCATTCCCATCTCGTCTCCTTCGCCGCTTCTTGCGCTTCCTAGCTCTTGTTCATCTTCTTTCTTGTGCGTGCCTTCCTCGCATTCGCGTCTCTCGCGACGGGAAACCGAACCTCCATGGCGAGCTCGGGATCATGGATGGGCTCCATCGTGGATGAAGAATACCTCTGGAAGTTCCGCCGGGGCAGGTTCTTGGGGGCGACGGGCGATGTGGAAGCCCGCGTGCCCCCCGAAGGGGAAATTTTGCCAGCGCCCAAGAATGGCGAGGTTGTCGTATTCACGGCGCATCTGGAGCGAGGATTGGGGCTCTCGGTGAGTTCCTTCTTCGCAGAATTCCTGCGCTTCTACGGGCTGCAGCCCCATCATCTGGGGGCGAACTGCATCACCCAACTGTCCTGCTTCGTCACGCTGTGCGAGGCGTACTTGGGCCTCTGGCCCAGCATGGAGATCTTTGGCATGTTCTTCTTCCTGCGGTCTCAAGCGACCGCCGGGGTGCAGCGCGTCTGCGGCAGCGTCTCTATCAGCGCGAGGAATACGCCGCTGCCCAAGATTAGCCTGCCGGAGTCTGTTAAGAAGTGGCAGAAATCCTACTTCTACGTCCGGAATCTCTCAGACGTCGACCGAATCGGCCTTCCGGCCTTCTCCAGTGAGCTGCCGGCTTCCAAGTCCTGGCTCCGGAAGCCGCCTGTGGACTCGGCTCTTGAGAGTGTCTTGTTCAACCGGCTGAAGGAGCTGGTGAGGGACGGCCTAACATCCAGGGACCTAACCATGGCGTGGCTGTCGAGGCGGTTGTATCCGCTGCAGGCGCGTCCACACAAGATGTGTTTCTATTCCGGCATCCGGGATCCCAGCCGGGCCTACTTGGAGTTGCCGAAGCCAAAGGCCCTCCGTAAATGGGCTTCCCGTCTCGTCACCGACAGGGTCGAGGAAGGCTGGGATTTCGGGTGCGATCCTTTCACCCGCTCGGCGCCCGCTCCGGTGGTTAGTCTTTGCTCTCTTGTCCGTCTTCAATTCCTTTGTCCGGCTGCCGCCTGACCTAGTCGGCCTATTGCGCAGTTTTGCGACCTCCAACGGGCGGAAGATTTCGAAGTCGTCTTCGAGCCCGACGTCAGTGGGCCCTTCACCAAGGCGCTGACGGCCTTGCTGGAGGAGAATTCCGCCGATGAACAGGCGGGAGGAGAAACAGATGCCACCGCTGATGAAGAGTCGGGCGGCGGCGGCCGCGCCGGTTCGGACGGGCGCGGTGACTCCACCGAATCGTCCGGTGGGGGCGCCGAGGCTGGTGAAGATGGCGGAGGTGACGATGATGCCGTCCATACCGCAACGAGCACTGTCCCTTCCGCCAGCTCCGATCCCGATTCGGTGGCCGGCCAGGACGAGGACCCCGAGCGTAACGTCCCGCCTCCAGTCTTGCCGCCTCGCGGTAAGTCTCCCGAGCCCGGAGTCGCCGGGCAAGCTGATGATGTAACGCGCGTGGTAGTGAATCTTTCCAGCAGTTCTGAGCCGGACTCTGAAGGTTCTTCTTCCGTGCCAGCCTCCAAGCCGGCGATATCCTCCCGCCGGACCAAGGAGTTGGAGGCGGCGGCGCGGAAGAAGGTGGTCCTTCCCCGGCGGATCATGAGGGAGAGGCGGTCGAAGTCGGCCGCCGATGTCGATACGAATGCCGCGCCGCCTAAGCGGAAGGGCGCGTTCGAGAAGCGGGGCGTGCTGCCCGCCAAGAAGTTGGCTTCGACGTCTCCCCGGCCTACCACGGCCGGCTTGTCGCCAGCCGGAAGACCGTCGGCGGAGACGGATGTGGCTGAGGCCAGGGCGGATAAGATCGTGGCCGGGATCCGGGCCGAGGTCTACGCCAAGATGGCGGAGGAGGATGCCCCGACTGATGGGGCCAACGACGAGGTGATTGGTCGTGCTCCCGGTGGTGATTTTATTTATGATTTGAACCCGGGTGATTTGGAGAGGGAGTTTTACGCACAAACGACGCAGGCTGTTTTGGCTTTGGAGACATCTGACATTGGTATGACCGTGGAGCAGCTGCTGGCCTCGAAGGAGGACGGGGAAGGGGCGAAAGCAGCGGACGTGGAGAGGGCGGAACCTCTTGCCGGCGGGTCCGATGCCCAGGTGGTTAACCCTACTTTTGCTGTTGATCGTTGTTTTAATCTGGACCTTGAAGGTATGGAAAAAGCTATTTACGCGGAGCTGGCGCAGGCGGACTCGATCCGGGCAGAGATGGACGCCAAGGCGGCCGCGAGGCGGCCGGCGGCGGCCAAGGCGGCTGAGGAGAAGACGGGAGCGGGGGCGGCCAAGGCCGTCGCAGAGGTTGATGTGGTGCCGACCCGTACGGAGCAGCCAGTTGATGGCTCCGCCATTCCTGCGAAGGGCGTGGAGGTGCCGTCCGGAGGTGTGAAGCGCCCGTCCGACGCTGCACCGTCTCCCCCACCGAAGCGCTTGAAGAGGAGGACGGCCAGAGTCCTGGGCTCGTGTGACGGGTACGCCTTCGTCTTGTGGTAGAAATCTTGTTACTTGAATTTGGTGGTGACGCTTTCTTCGGTTCGTAGGGCGCCGCTTCCAATAGCGGAGACGGCAGTTGTCGCGGTGGTGGAGTCGGCTTCGGTGCCTGCTACCGAGGCCCCTACGGCGCAGGCGGCTAATCCGCCTTCAGAGGCGGCGACGACGATGGCGGACGCGGAAGTGGTCGACCCGGTGTCGACAAGCGCTGTTCATCCCGTGTGAAAGGATCGATGAGGTTAACTAGAGGGGGGGGTGAATAGGTTAACTACAAATTTTAATTCTTTTTCGTTTTAAATAGATATTGCTCAAATATAAGTTGTCTAGAATATGCAACTAGGTGAACAACCTTATATGATGAGCAAAAGATCACTAGCACAAGATATAGATATAGTAAGCTAGTGCTAACAAGTAAAGGTAAGTGCAAAGATAACCAACAAGATGACACGAAGATTTATCCCGAAGTTCACTCCCAATGGAAGCTAATCTCCGTTGGAGCGGCGCGGTGTTCACCAAAGTGAAACACCGAGTAGCCTTGATATGGCACACCGTATCTCCGTTGTGACTTACCACCGATGTGGCGAGGCACTTGTCACTATGTTGTCGTTGAGGTTGACAACTAGAACCTTTACAAGGATGAAGCACACTCCACAAGTTGGAGGGTCTTCACCAAATGCACCGAGCCGCCAAGACTCGATGCCCAAGGCCGGGGCACGCACCACAACTCAATTGGTGGCTCCCGGCAAAGTCTTCGTAGCTCCCAAAGCTCCGAAGGACCACAACCTCTTAGGGTTCCAATGAACACCAAGAGTAGCAAGCCCCCTCTCACAAATCAAGGGGGAAATCTAATTGGTTTGGTTGAAGTGTAGATCTAGGTCTCCTCTCTCAAATCTCCAAAGGACTAAGTGATTGAATGGCTAGAGAGGGAGATCTATCGATTTGAAGCTTTCAAACAATGGTGGTGTTCTTCTTTTGGTCGTGGTAGTTGTCTCGAGGTAGATGGAGGGGTATAAGTACCCCTCCACTAAAACTAGCCGTTTTGAAGAGCAGTACGCAGGAACAGACTGGGACGCCGGCCTGGAGCCCGGCCTGGGCCGGCCTGGTGGCCGGCCACCATCCAGAGGCCTCCGGCCTGGACCCCGGCCTAGGCCGGCCAGGGGGCCGGCCATCATTCGCCAGATAAGGATCAGCAGGGCCGCCGGCCTGGGGGCCGGCCACCCACCCGAGGCCACCGGCCTGGAGCCCGGCCAGGGCCGGCCAGGGGGCCGGCCATCTGTCGGCAGATAAGAACAAGTGTGACCGCCGGCCTGCAGCCCGGCCTGGGCCGGCCTGGGGGCCGGCCACCCACCCGAGGCCACCGACCAGGAGCCCGGCCAGGTCCGGCCAGGAGGCCGGCCACCCTCCAGAGGCGCCCGGCCTGGAGTCCGGCCTAGGCCGGTCTGGGGGCCGGCCAGCCTGCTGACTTCCTTCCCTGTTCCTTTTCCGACAATACTCCATTTCTTCCTTTTTGCATATTTCCTGTTGATACTAGAGATTATGTTAAATACTTCCAAGTGTTGTAATCAAACGTCAAAACAAGATTAACGGACAATGTCCTTTCAATCTCCCCCTTTTTGATGTTTGATGACAACACAAGGATTTGCAAGAATAAATCTCATTTAAGCATGTCTAAGTTTTGAGTGACACTCCCCCTAGAGTTTATAAGCCAACAAGGTATTCAACACGAAATTGCTCAAGTGATAGATAGACATGTATATATATATAATGTGAGCAAATGGGAACAAATGATAGATAGTATCTAAGGGCATATGATAGTTCTCACCTTAGTCCTTATGTGAGAAGAGCACTTTTCTTACCTTGGACTTCATATAGAGATAGTCTTGGAATAATATGGATGGAAATCCTTACAATAACATAACGATGGAGGAAATCCTTACAATAAAATAACGAAGGTCCAAGATTATCCTTACAATAAAGACATAACACATAGAGTTCACGAATAGAGTCTTAAGAGACATGCAAATAAGAAAGGAAAACATGCAAGCGATGAAAACGCAAATGTAATGCAAATCCCCGGATAATAATCTCTCCCCCTTTGGCATCAAGACACCAAAAAAGGGAGAAATAGCAGTGAGAGCCATGATCACTCTTCATCATCATCATCATCATCATCATCCTCAACATCATACTCATCATCATGGGCAGCTGGACGGGAGCTCGACTGACCAGGGTCCCCTTGCCAATATGGAGCAAGAGAAGAGGCATCATCGCCAAACCAGTAGGTTTTCTCATTCCGTGCCATGTAGGTGCCTTCTGAGACTTCCTCTGAGCTTGCAGCAGGAACCGGAAGGTTAAGCTGAGTCATAATGGCACGCTGATTGCGATTGTAGCTCTTTGTTTGGCATAGGCTTTGTAGTCAGATTTCCTTTGCACCACAAAGAAGCAGTTCATCTTCTTGAGTGCTTTGATGATAACATTTTGCTTCTTAGGAACCTCACCATCCTCATCTTCAACGTTCTGACCACGATATGGAGGAACATAGACAGGTGCATCTGGAGGAGGAGCAGGTATAGTAACAAGAGAAGGCACATACATATCATATGACGCAATCACCTCAGGGCTTAACTTGGTGTTGAAAAGGGTCTGCAGATAAGGACCATACACGGGAACCTTGTTCTTGAGGACCACCAAGCGCATCTCTTGCCACATGTAGTCAAGAATATCAATTTGCTTCTTTCTCATGTAGAGGGGAACAATCTGGTTTAGAAGGTTGATCAAACGCTCGCGAACATGACCCTGTTCTCCATATTTGCAGTTGAGATTGTTTCTCAGGATGCCATGAACAACTCTCCAGTAATGATACATCCAAGAGGTCTTGGGAATCTTTCCACGGAGCCCTATTCCCGGTGGATAGCAATGGCGAAGCCCAACTTCAGCTGGCATAACTTTGGAGAGATGGAGACGACTATAGCACGGAGCAAAAGGAAGTTCTTCAAGCTGAAATAATTCCCCAAACTCTGCCAGAGTAGCCGTGCAAACTGTGGTGTGACACATCCAAGTCATAGTTCTCTTGGGCACGGTGGAGAAATGAACAGTGGCATAGAATTGTTGGAGTAGCTCAGGGGAATATGGAGTGCTAACTGGCATGAGCTTAGAAATTTGATGGTAGTCCATAATCTCCATCACATCTGGCCATACTTCCCTAGTATGCTCAACACTAAAATAGGAGGTGGGCACATGCTTGTTCTTCTTCTTATCAATGCATTGATGATATATTTGCTGATGCATCTTGCAATAGAATCTAGGGTCATCCGGACAAGTGCTATTGCCAAATGCATAAGGGTTGAACACTAGTCGATCTTGCTCAAACTCGTGGGTAGGCACCTTGACCCAAGAAGCACGTACCGGTTCATCGGGGTTCACAAGAGGCGGAGGCGGAGGATTTCCCGGAGCTTGCTTGGATTTTCCTTTTCTGACCGCGGCCTTCTTGAGTCTCTTCTTGGGCATGGAGGATTGAGCATCATAGTCATCCACAATATCATCAAGCCCATCAAACGTCTTGCTCCCCTTGGCTGCTCCAGCCTTGCTTGAGTGTGGGAGCCCTTCCCAATCATCTTCCCAATCGTCCATCTTCAAGTCTTGAGAGAGGAACCACAAGAACACACCAATCTAGGAGGAAAATCCTCCCCAAATCGGTACACAAACGGAGGAAACTATGTGGATAGGGTGAGAGATCGGGTGATTCTCTCACCAATTCGTGGAGGGGAAGGAGTTTGTTGTGGTTCAAACGGAGGGGAAGGTGGAGGAGCTTGAGCTTGGGGAGAGGGCAACAATGGGGAAGAGAGGCATGTGGGAGAAGAAGTAAAAGAGATCTAGGGCGAAATCAGCCTCCAGGGGGTTAAGTTCCCAGGCGCGCCGGCCTGGGAACCGGCCTAGGCCGGGGGTGAGGCCGGCCGGGCACCCGAGCAGACCGGCCTAGGAGCCGGCAAGACCGGGCGGGAGGCCGGGGGTAGCTCCCGAGCGAGCCGGCCTGTGTGCCGGCCAGGGCCGGGCTGGAGGCCGGGTCGGCACCCGCGTGAGGGCACGCCGGCCTGGGGACCGGCCGGGGCCGGGCATGAGGCCGGAGGGGTACCTGAGCCAACCGGCCTGGGAGCGGCCTGGGCCGGGTCTGGAGACGGCTCACGCCCAAAATCGCACAGATTTTTTAATCTTCATCCATCTTTGCTTGTTTTGATTTCCTTGACTTCCGAGCACTTTGTATCATTAGAAATCCATAGAGCAACCATTGAGTGATCCGGGGGAGATGCAAAACATGATGAAAACTCAATCTCAAAATAGAAATTCGAAACAAGAGATATTGAGTGAGGTATTAAAGAACATGGCAAATGAGAAAATATGAATGTATTGAGAAAAGGTCGGTGGCCTAGGCCACCATATATGAGTGTATGGCATGCCACCGCGAAGATATATCTTGGGTGCATAACCAAAAC